>JAHWFP010053479.1:7831-34151 GCA_023313725.1 Lithobius niger | reverse complement strand
AACAGTTTGTTGTAGGCTGAAAATAAGGCTTTTCTGTACTGATTTTCGATGTATTTAGTTATTTCGTTATATTTACATATTTTTTTTTAAAATACCTCTCCGAGTTTTATACTATGGTCTACAAACAGTCAATAATTATTCACAAGTTTTCTTTACAATTTTCTGTAGATTTTGAAGGGGTCTTGGGAGTAAGCGTTAACGATTTGACACGGACGGAATTTTATTACAACCAGATTTAGCAACATTTTTTCATTGCATTATGAATTGTGCTTGTTTTTTAGTGGAACTCTAAGACATTTTCCAAAAGATTCGACTTAAAGTTTCTCAAGCGATCAGTCTTATAACAAATCGTTTCAAATTAGGTTTACAGGCCGACCCTCTTTTTAGTAGTTGTAGATTGTTTCCGGTGAACCTACATGTCTTGAACTGTTTTATCATACACACCATTTTTTTTATTACACTGATTCCTTTTGTTGAAAAAAAAAATTAGATCCCTACTTGAGCTGAAAAATGTTTCGTGCTTTATTTGTGTAACACAGACCTCTTCAGTAGAGTTCAGGAGTTACATGTGTTGGGTTTGTATCAGACGTTTTTATCAAATTTTATTCATTATCTTAGTTGCAAAAAAAAATGACCTAGGCTAGACGGAAGGTTCTGTTCATCTCTAGGCTAACTGAAAAATAACGAACTCAGGATAAAACAAGTTGTTTGCGAACCTCATTTTGAAGGGCAGTTAAAGTCCTCTTATTTCACATTAGTTTTTTTTTTTTTTTTTTGCTAGAAGGCTTCTCAGTACACAACTTGTTGGCAGTGCAACACTTTTTTTTACCACCAGCAGCCTACGCCACTCATAATTTTTTACTGTCAACTGTTAGTTTGTTTGACGAATAGGCAGTGTTAAAAAGTCGCTGGGCTTGAAGTCACTTGGAAAACAGCCTTTTTACAATGTTTATAAAAGACGATTATTGTGTATAGTGTAAAAATACCTTGTGTTTTATACCTTTTAAAAGGATGAAGAGGTTGAGAACCAGTCCGAAATATGTTTTAAAAAAAGACAGTTATAGCCTACACATACGCTATGATATATAATGCTCTGAGTTTTTAAGGCTCCTAACACGATGACTATTAAATTATTAAAACGTACACTTATTTTTCCCATATAGGGAATTTTAGACTCTATTCTAAAAACTGAGGTTCTTTTAGGACACTGCTAATTTTTTCCTTAGTACAGTAGGACTTTGCTAACTTGAAGCCATTCTCGAACATTGTTAGACTTTTAGAGTCACAATCTTAAAATATATTTTTTACGGGTCTGACCATTCAACAATTGTTGAAATTCTTTGGGTATGAAGAGGAAAACTTGTTATAAGTGCGCCATCGATAGCCTATTTTACCTTGTGGTGCAGAAAACTTAAAGCTCCTATTGGCTGCACTCTTTACTGTACTAAGGTCTGATATACATGCGAAAGTTGTAATGTTTGAAAACAGAGTACTTTTTGAGGACGCAAGGACTGTCTGGAGGTGAAAAAACATATTGTAACGCCTACACAACTAAGAAAATTTACATCACTTCACTATAATCTGTTAACCTGAAATTCGGTCAGATTTGACTTTTCGTGAAAGATCTTAAGTTGCCAGGTTAGAGTCTGAATTAGGCCTGACTGATTTTTTTTAACGAAGCGGCTAAGAATTGATCGATAGTAAAATATAAAGAAGCCCAATTCCGACTTATCTATATCTATAGTGGCTTTAAAATGGTATTTCTGTTGATTAGTTTTTTTAATCTCCCTTGATGGTGAAAGTCGTAGGTCTAACATTCTTTTGGGACACATGATTTCAATTTTGATGATAAAACTCGTAACAAGCTACTGCAATGTTTTTTGTTTTTTTTACTTTTAAGATTGAATACAACGGTAAGGTTTTCATAATCTAAACAGTACGCTGTTTGCAGAAAAAGTGTGCATTTAAAACTCTCGTAACTTCTACTTTACCGGTTTTAGTAAAGCATGCTTTGCAAAGACAAAATTGGTTAAAACGACTTTTATGTATAAAAAATGTCTGAACCTAACAATTCATAATTTAAAAGGGAACTCAGATTTTGATTACTTCTGCATGTATGTTTAACAAGACCAAAAGCTGGAAGACGTAATAGTTTTAGATGCTTTAGCTTAATTCAAATCTGTAGTAGTTTAACAAATTGACGATTGTGTGAAAATTCAACAGACCTTAGCGAAATTGTTATTCGATAGATAAATATGCCTTAGGGTAGTCTAATATTACT
The DNA here is from genome assembly GCA_023313725.1 of Lithobius niger. NCBI lineage: Eukaryota > Metazoa > Arthropoda > Chilopoda > Lithobiomorpha > Lithobiidae > Lithobius > Lithobius niger. Next base: position 31,870 of record JAHWFP010053479.1, on the reverse strand, counting down.
TCTCGCCTTGGGGTCCCACTTGCAAGCCGACCCTGGTGTGATATATGTCTTAGTTGAATATATATTTCCTTGAAATTCTGTGATTTGTAGATTTATTTCTACTCCAAGAAAAGTAAGTGTCGGAGGGGAATTCTATTTATCGTTACGGTTGCCGTTTTACTTTTTCCTGTACGGATGTAAAAAAAAAAGAGAAAACGAAAAAACCGCCATTAATGTCGTCGATCCTACACATAGGCTACGAAAGTAAATAGGCCTATCTTTTCTTCTGGTGAGTATTGTTTGAGTAGACTGACTCACCTTTTCGGATTGTTGAACCGTAAATAAAAAAAAAAAGCAGCAGGTTAATGAAAAATTGACAAAATAGCTTAACTTGTCTTTTTTTTTTTTAATTTACAACTACTTACCTTTTTCGAACTAAACTGGTGATTCGACAGACAGCGGCGAGTTGATGTTTTCTGGCTCACGTCACACAATTTTAAATTTGGCAAATTGCATTGTTTTAGATGAAGCTCTGTCCACCAAATCCTGTTCGGTTCTTTTCGTACGCTCTTACATTAAGGCTGCCCTCGCACTAAGTGGCCAGGTTGCACGGCTGGTGGTCGCCGCGGCCAAAAAATACGACGTTTTTCATGATAGTTCACGTTCACGTGGTGAAAAATGAATACGATGCAAGTGTGGTCGTTCTTTCGCCGTCTGAACACCTCTCGGGATCCTAGTGGCTGCTGCGACCGTAAACATTCATGTTGGCGACAGCGACCTGGCCGGGAGCTTGGCAGTCGTGTGTGTGGGTGCCCTAACCTATATTCCTTCATTGGTCATTGCGCTTGTACCCTGCATCGTTGACTAAACCATGACACGTGTTATGTTTTCGCCCCACTAGTTTTACATCTGTGCGTCATTTAGGCTCCACCTACTTGTCTGGGGCTATTTTTTTTTTTGCACCAGGTACGTTCATTTCCTTCCTTTTGAGTGTAAAAAAGGTTACGTAAAAGGCTTGTGTATAAAAACTGACGCCGACTGTCTGGATTTTCATTTCACACCATCATTACTTACACCCTCCTGCTTAGACATATTGTCGACATTCTCATGTCCCGTGTTTTTATAATGAATTGGGGCAGGTGGTTCACTGGTTTAAATCCCACTGTTTCTTGACAGTTATTAATAGTCTAGCCTACAAACGCCCATAACATCCATTCTTAGACGTTGACCCCTCGAGATTTAGGTGTAAATCCCACGTTTTCTTAACAATAACCTACACAAACAGCCCCTTAACCTACATTCATAGACCGTCGTTATTGTTATTTTATTTTTTGTCGTCTGGGATTCAGGTTTAAAATCGCACGCTTTCTTGACAATAGCCTACAAACGCCCCTTAACTTGCCTCGCTAGACCCTTCCATTATCGCTATTTTGGCTGGGATTTTCCTTCACCTCGTGACCCCATGTCTTTCTGTTAATAGACCGACTGATGGATTAGTCCTTTTTAAATCATCCCCCACTTAGACCTATCCGGGGCTACTAACACTAATCGAAGTTGAGTTCCCACGCACTTTTTTTTCTCGAGTGGGAGGGGCTTGCTACGATAGGGCGGATAATGTTTTCAACTAGCTATGTCTGTATTTTCAACCTTTGGCAGTTCGATCTTTCTCATGGCTGCAGCAGGGTTGAATGCGGCACAGCGTGAGGCCTTACACAACTTGGCCACACTCGTCGCCACGACCGTGATGGACGGGTTACCAAATTCTAAGGTACGTACATTACGAAACGATCTCAAATTGGGTTTTTTAGAGGGTTTCTCACTTTTAACGGTTTTTTAAAACTGTCCTCTATAAGAGGGAGAAGTCTGCCCATTCCGTTCAACTCCTTGCCGAGGTGGGGCGTGGGTACTAGGCCATAGCCTGCCCCCACATATACCTTCCCCACAATATGCTACAGTACGCCCTGTGGGAGTGCTTCAGACGTGAACTGGCACTCCACAGGGCTCTACGCAACAACCTAGAAGAGGCTGGCGTTGTTACGCCTGTCGGTCCCCGTAACCATCCATAAAAATTACGGGAGACTGACATCTGTTTTTTTTTTCGCTCCATCTTCTTTATTAATTTTCTTTTTTCCTGTTTTTTTTACGTTTATTTTCGTTTATTTTTAAGTCACCGGCGTTGCATATGCAGCAAATTTCTGTATATCCGCTATATTATTTTAAGTGATGAGTCTTTTCAAAACGTGTCTGTGTTTTGGCTAGCATCACACAGGTCCCAAAATTATTTGAACTGTGAATGGTGGTAAATGCAACTTTTGACATGATTTAATCCGGTTTATGTCGTTCTTACAGTATTTAATTTCATTGCCTTACCACTGGCAGACTGTCTACCTCCTCGTCGGGACAGTTTGTGGTAGTTCTTGGGTAAATACCGTACCGAATTGACTTTTTTTTTACGTATGTATTAGTGCGACGCTGCCGATTTTTTTTTTTTAGGCCTACAAAACCTGAATAAATCCTGCAGCCGCGAACATACATATACACCGGCATTTTTGATACTCTATTCACCCCTGAAATAGCTAACATACAGACGCCAATCTACGCGTTGAAACTCTCAATATATTCTGGCCGATTTTTAAACCTAAATTTTGATAACTTCTACCCCACGCTACATCTGTCCTTGCAGTCCACAACCCTGCCTCTTTCCTATCTATGATTTAAAAAAACCTTTAGCCAGGGGGAAGATCGTCACTGCGGAAAACTAATCGACATGCTACGTAACCACGGCTCTTTGCTCACTACCTACTAGCCGGCCGGGATATAGGCTCAACTATCCCGGTCAACCAACACGCATCGACGGCTAGGGGCTTGAGGGCTACTGCAGGCACCCCAGATGCACGCTCCACCTCCCCTGGGATTCAAATGTGCTACCGAATAAAGCATAGGAATCTGTTAGGCCGTAACGTAGTACTACACTCTAGAGTTAGCCATACTACTTACATTCTTAACAAAATTATTATTGTTATTAACATTATTACTGAAATTATGATTATCTGTACCACACCATAAAACTACAAAAGGTAAAAGAAATGGCCAAGCCCAAAAAAGGTCGGCCTTAGAAAGTAGTGATATCATTTAGCCTAGAAAAGACCGCCAAGATTAACCCACTGATCAGTCAACTTGGCGCATTGCCCACTTCTTCATATTTTTTCTCTGCATTTGTAAGGCATGGAATTCCAATGCACTGTATTGTTTTGTGAAACTTCACATACTTAACGACGATAATGATTTTGTAGGCTATGCCACATTTTATGAGAGAGTGGCTATGAATGGTTTATTGCTTCGGCGTAGCTTGATGAAATCTGAGTTCAGTAGTACTGTTTACTTATAATTTGGTCAGTGAATTAGAGGTATGAAATATGTTAGTGGGTTTAACAGCAACGGCTGTTTGATTCTATTCTTGCTTTTATTTTTGGATGTCAGTTCAGTTTATTTTATTAGGCAACGAACAATTTGAAAAGACTAAACCAAGAACTTCAAGTTAAAATTAGTTATTTGGTTTTATTGATTAGTTGCGAAATTGCAGACAATGCATTAAAAAAATTACAGAAGATGGCAATCCCCTAAGTTGTCTGGCTAATGGGCTAACCTTGCAACCCTTTTATTGGCCAAACTAAACTTCTACTTTCTAAGGCCGACCTTTTTTTGGACTTGGCGGTTTCTTTTACCGTTTATGGTTTTTTGGTATGACATCTGTTAGTTACTTGAATTTTTGTGTGAAAATGTGTGTTTTAACTTCAGTTGAAAATGATCTTGTTTCTCAACTTCGGATTCCTATAGAAGTTGATTTAGGCACAGCCTATCCACCGTAAACAACTTCACTTGTTAAAAGATTCCAGACGAATCTAGACAGGAAGCAGTTGACACTAAATGACGTCAAAAGCTGTAACCAATGGCAACCTGGAGCTGTTAAAGAAAATGGCGTTTGAGTGATCTTCACTCCTACTGGCTGGAGGCCAGGGGACCTAGTCTCGAATTGCGCTTTTCAAATCGCATGCGGTTTTACCAAAATGCTCGCCATAATCATGGCTCGCCCATTCTATCGCACGTGACTTTTGAAAAAACCGCATGCGATTTGAAAACGATCTAGTCGAGACTAAGCCTCCAGGTCATGCGCTGTCCCGCAAAACGTGGTAACCTTAGGCCTGTGATTCTAGGAGGCCTGCAGTGTGCACTGAATGATAGGCCTTGGAGAGTGAGAGTGGATTTTCCTTTTGTAGCTTAGCTGGATTTTCATTAAATAAATAAAACAATGGCTACGAGTATGAATGTTCTGTGTGTAGGCATGGAGAGTTAAGTATGCATGTATGCATAATGAGGGAACTGTGTCAGTTTTATTGTGTTTGTAAAGGTGGACGTTGGGAAGTGGTTTGGGATCAATTATATTAGGCTTTATGGGAACGTAAAATCTGGTGAATTGTATTTTATGATGGAAAACGATACATTCGGCCCCCACATTGCTTTCATTAAATCTCCACATTGTTGAATAATTCCTGCTGTAATTTAATTGTAAGTTAATTGTTTCGTTTTGTATTTTGATAAGGTGCGTTTTAGTTCATACCATTGCCCAGTTTGCTGTATTTATATGTGCCATAAGCCTATATTTTTTTGGTGCTATCGTTTTTTTATACTTTTGTTACCATGTGGATTATGTAGCCATTGCTTTTGGCTTGTTCCTTATGTGAAATCTTATTTTAAATTAGAAGAAGCCCTGCCTCTCGCACCATTGCCCGTGTCGGTATGGTGGGCATCATGTGGGATAGATTACCATATGGCAACGTTGGAGGCAGGGTTATGTTACTGTTCCGTGTCGTACGTTTTCGTATGGAGTAAATCACACTATTTCACAGTAGACAATATTTCTTGAGTAAACGGCTGTGGAATTTTTCAGCAGAGTGCCTCGAGTTGTAGTTTGTTGACGTAGATGTTAAATTTTTGTGGGTTTGGTGCGCGCGAGAAGGCGATATCAGTCGACCAAGTGCAAAAACTGGTTCAGTGAGTGATATTCCTATGTTTTCGAAACCATGCCATTGGGATTTACTGATGGTCATTGCATAGGAAAGACGTAGTGGGAACTGCCTTCGTTGAAGAACAAACGGCTTGTGTGATTCTCTATTGGTCATTAGAACACACGGGATGAATACGAGATCGCGCTTGTGGTCTCCAGGTACAACCTTGGCATCATTGACGGAGTTTCTCAAATTCCGCACAATAAGCCGAACGTCGTTGCACAATCCTTTTTGGGGAGCTGGGTTACGGAGGGGCATTATTATGGCCCCCTATTTTAGGTTTAGCTGATGTGGCGGCAGGCCTGATGGAGTGCAAAAATTCTATGGGACAGTTTTCAGCTTCTCCTTGTGAGTCGGCTTGTACTGAGTCTACGCTGTAGTAAATCATCTGTAGGCCGGGGCATTAGATGGCAGCACCAATCGGCCTGGGTTGGTATGGTGGTTTACTTTAGATGGTTGATAACACCAGTTTGGGATTGTGTGGCCTGCTACGGCCTGTTGATAGATGTGAGCAACAGTCGCATTTAGCGAACACGTGGCCTGCTATTCTAGCCTGTTGACAGATGTGAGCAACTGTCCCATTTGGCGAACATGTGGCCTGCTACGGCCTGTTGATAGATGTGAGCAACCGTCCCATTTGACGAACATGTGGCCTGCTACGGCCTGTTGATAGATGTAAGCAACCGTCCCATTTGGTGAACATGTGGCCTGCTACAGCCTGCTGATAGATGTAAGCAACCGTCCCATTTGGCGAACATGTGGCCTGCTACGGCCTGTTGAAAGATGTGAGCAATCGTCCCATTTGGCGAACATGTGGCCTGTTACAGCCTGTTGGTAGATGTGAGCAACCAACCCACTTGACGAACATGTGGCCTGCTACGGCTTGTTGATAGATGTGAGCAACCGTCCCATTTGGCGAACACGTGGCCTGCTACAGCCTGTTGATAGATGTGAGTAACCGTCCCATTTGGTGAACATGTGGCCTGCTACGGCGAAATAAAGATGTGGTTGTGGAATTAGAAGATTGCAGATTTTCAGTGACGTTGACGTAAGTTTGATTTTGGTTTAAACGCTCAAGTGGCATTAAACCTTAAACGGATTGGACTATTGCTTACATAAATACAACATGCACATAATTAAAACAGTCACAACGATTGAGTGGCATTTGCCTTTTCTATAGTGTTGTCTGCCCTTCAATTTTTTTCGCCCGTAATTCTGGCTAAGCGTCTTGCATTGCTAAACCACACGTATTTTATGTTATTGTCCTTTGCGTAGTTCTTTGCCTTGCAAAACAACGTAGGTTGGTAGCACCTGACATTTGAAGCTTTCAGTCATTGGCAAAAAACTGAAAAGACCTCGGTTTTATTACAACATATAACAATAGTCGTAGAATGGTCTATACAGTTATCACATACCAGCTCGCACATGGCGTGTATAAGCATATCGATACAACAACATAAGCTGAAGACAACATTATGAATTGTTACAACAATATTTTCTAACTTATGCTCCCGCTTACCCCATTTGCGTGACCCCTTCACACCAGAAATCTTAAAAAGCAGCCAGTAACCGTACAGCCCTAGCTGTACACAAAGCTTCATATGCTGTAGCTTGGGTGAGAGGGTCTATGAAAATTAACATAGAGTAAAAAACAATAGTGCATTAGTCATAGTCAGCAGTCGGCAGTCTTCAGTCAGCCTTTTTAGTAGTGGTTTTCAACGAAATAGTTTCCTGTAAAGGTCTTGCGCTGCAGCCATAAACGTTGGTTTTTCTTTATAACAGAACACAATCTATTCATTTTCAACAAACTACTAAGATTTGCATCGCATTAATGCTTTTCTCCACAATCCTATTAAAAAACAAAGTTTCGTCGTCAGATAATAGACACTGTGCTAATGGTTGTTCCCTCCTGCCCCCCTCCCTGTAATCGCTAACAATGAGTTGAACTTCAATAACGTCATATCCGTCGTTATTGAACTTTGTGGTGGAGCACTAGCGTGTGTCTTAACATATATTTCGCTTAAGCCGAGGTATAGATGAGGAGGATGCGGATGAGCATATAAACATTGTTCCACATTATGTTTTCAGAAAACTGACTGTATAACGCCACGTTTTCTTCCACTACAAGTGCAAAAAATCCGTAAACATCCCATTCGTACTCTTACAGTAACTTTGTTGAATCTACAAGTGTGATATCGACATGTTTTCGCACTCTTAGTGCAAGGAAACGAGTCCTCATCCAGTCAGTTTTCTGAAAACATAATGTGGAACAAACTATAATCATTGTGACAACCAGTCAAAACACAGAAAATTAAAGCGATAGGGTGCAAATATTCACTTTTTGCGTGATAGCAGTGAAAAAGGGCGAGTGGTGTGCATGTTCATTCTTAGCACGGTAGCCATAATGTGAAGGGTTATGAAGATTACGTGGTAACAAGCAATAACAAACAAAATAATATAATAAGCGGTGTTGAGAGAAGAGTATCGATCGGTTTCAAACTCTGTACTGGGTCCCAATAGAAGTAAATGCAACAACAAACGGAGCAGTGTGACCACATGGCTTCATTCTGGACTGGCAACGGATAGTTTGTTAAATTAAAGAAAAGAAATTGACTTAAATTGACGTGTGCTTAATGGACAAAGTGTCACTGACCTTGCTAGCGTTTTACAACTATTGTATCCTGTTCAAGTCTTAACCGAAATTGCCAAGATTCATCGTGGGAGTTCTCAGAAATCAAGAAACCGCAGTCCAAATTTCGTCTGTATGGGAATTACTCACCGTCTTCTTTCCGGAAAGAAATGGCGACCGAAATTGATGTCTGATGAAAGGTCAAATGTCATTGCGCTTGCCTTTTCTGATAAAAATAAACGATGAAATTCGCCATTTACGGACTCGGCAATTCGGCCGTCTCAAACTCAAGGGTCAATGCTCTCATGTTCATTATTTTTTTCCCCCAACAAAATTTTCAATTTGGATCATTTTAAGCTCCAGGGATATTAAACATTTATATACAATCCAAACATGATACATCGAAGTTCAGGATCAAGTTTTGAGGACGTCATAGATAAGGTCATGATACAACTACGAATATGGGCTATTTTTAGAATAAATTTTCCGCTGTAGTGACACTGTGTTTCGGTCATGCGGACCACCAAAGCCAACGTTTTAAAGATAAGTTGCAGCGTAGGTGACGAGGGAAATAAAAAGAAACATATACGACCAATTTGCAGCCGCCAGACATTTTAAAATCTTCCAAATTTTCGAATGGCTCGGGTCGCTTTTTCAAGGATGACAAGTAATGACGACAAAAGATCAACTTTCTTCCTACCTTATTTCATAGCGAGTGGTAACAAAAACACGCGATCGTCGCCATATAACCACGGGCTTATTACCCATGAGGCAGTCGAGGCAGTTGCCTCAGGGCCCCACCAAAATCGGGGAACAGTCGGGGCACACAACACTCACTTCTCATTATTGCAGAATACTTTGTTTCATATTGTTCACTGTTGATGACTGTTAAACTGTTGTTTTGCAGAAATTGTACTATTAAGACAATGGTTTGTTTTTCCTCGGTTTACACTCACTATGGTTTACCGTTTCTGCATCGTACAAAGCAACGCAGTACTGTATCCGTAGCTATTTATTTGCCGCATTCACAAAATCTTGCCTTAGACCGGGAGAACTGCCACCTTGGCCCCACAATAGGGTGGGAGGGGCATATTAGGGTGAGGGGTCCCCACATTAAGGTGAGGGTGTAAGGGAGCCCCGTATTAGGGCCAGGAGTCGTCTTTCATGCACTGAGGGTACATGGACCTTCTCAAGTCGACTTGAGTTCAAATCGATGTGAGTTCAGGGCGCTTTAAACTCAAGTCGACTTGAGAAGGTCCATGTACCCCCCTCAAAGCGACGTCACGTCGCCTTCACTTAATCCACCTCTTCACATCGATGTGAGATCTCAAAGCGATGTGAAAACCTCCATGTAACCGCTAGCGCGTTAACTCAAGTCGCCCTAGCTTTCTCTGAGCTCGCTTATTGGGTGGAAAAAAGGCGCGACTACGTCACTGAAGGGGGGTGAACTTGCGCGCAACTCCTCTTTCCGGTCAAGGGTCAACACGGCGAAGCAAACCCAAGCAAGGGCACCTCGTGCGCTGTGGGCCGACAACGAGACAGCGATGTTCGACCGCTTCTTATTCTGTTTTCGTGATTATTTGTTATTTCGTGATAGTTATTTACGAACTGTGTTGGTGGCTGAGTTCTAATGAGTTTCAGTGTATACACAGTGTCAGTGGTTTTATACACGGCTGCTGCCTGCCCCCCCCCCCTAAATTCAGTTACAAAAAAAAAAAACAGGGCTGTAGCTTGAAATTTTGTCTGGAGGGGCAGAAATCTAGGGGGGGAAAGCTTGGTTTAAGGCCGATAGAAAAACAGTGGAAAAATCCTAAAAAAAAAATATTTTCTCCTGCAAGAACTTATTTCCACGCTATCTTTTTGTGTGGGTGGGAGGACGGTTGGGGGGGGGGGGGGGGGGAAAACAAAACAAACTGGAAAAGAATATTTATATTTATGCAGGGAAATATAGAAGTAGTTTTGGGAAAAAGGTTTAAATAATTTTGAGAAAAAAAGCTGATGTTTTCCCGAATTTTCTTTTAATTAGCAAAAGTCGTCCAAACTAAACATTTAATTTTTTTCTACTAATTCCCCCCCCCTCCCCCAAACCGGGGCCTTTACTCCAATCCCAATTTTGGAGGAAACTAGTGATTTCACGAATTTTCTTTAAATGATTCTGGCACACCCGACCAAACTGAGGACGACGCTTTCCCCTACCACTTCCCAATTAAGAATTTGGGAGGAAATTATGACTCGTTTCATTTAATTATTGCAAGGGTCCAGCAGCATTCAGCTAATTATTCCTTGATCCAGCAGCATTCAGCTAATGAATGATGAATATACACATGGCCACAGTCTTTTAGTTAATATTTTGTGTAAATTTTCCACCAGATCTTTTTCACGCTTTTTCCTCGTTACCTTTTTTTCAACAGCTTTTTACTGCGTGTTTTTTTTATCAGCTTTTTTTTTCTACCTTTTTACCGCGTTTTTTTTTCAGCGTTTTCCAGGTTTTTCCCTCACGGCTCGTTTTTCCACACACGAACTTATCATTGTACATACGTCGACCAACACCTCAAAAAAAGATATTGCATATTTTCACAATTCCCTAAATGGCACACTTCGTGCCCTCCCCATCCACTATTTGTTGAGGTCCATACTCCTACACTGTCTAGGCCTACGAGTTTATGTGTTGCGTCATGAGTGCCTGCAGAATTACGCACAAAGTCGCCATTTAAAAAGAATTTCACAATCAGGGCCTGGGGTATTGCCACACATGTGGCGGAGGCGCATAACTTTCCTATTTTTACGTTCCATTAGTAATTAATTGTGCAAAACAAAAAATCAATACAAAAATAAAAGTTTTTTTTTTTGGGGGGGAGGGTGTTCAGATGTTAGGAAAGGGAGGGTGGGCACTAAAACTAAAGGAACGGAAAGGCGCCTTTGCCATTTAGACTATAAGAATGAATTCGAATTCAAATTACTTATTTCTGGCTTCGGTATGCAATTAAAGTAAACTTTGTATTTTAAGAATTTTTTTATCGAATTCTGTTAGTTTTAAGTATTTTTTTTTATTTGATGGAGAAATAAAACGAACAAAACACACATGCCTTGTCATCATTGTCATTGTCATCATTGTCATCATTATTTGCCGTTTAGATACTGTCATTGGTTTTATCTTGGATTTTTTAGGTATCTTGAAAAAGAAAGCTAAGCCTTTCAAAAATAGGGAGGTTTTTAAAGTGTCTGGTAGGTGACATCGTGTTTCGCATAATCCCGCATTGCATATTCCCGTTTCGTATAATCCTGTTTCGCATAATACTTTGTAGTAATTAAATAAAGATTTGTTGTCATCTCTATTAAAATAGCATCTTTGATGTTACGTATTGGCCGCAGCATATTGGCGAAGCATAATTTTTGGAACATTAATTCACTACAAAAAATTCGAAAAAATTCGAAAATCCTCCCTCCCCAACAGTCCCACGTGAATAAGTGCCCCAGATTTAAAACAAACGATACAGAATTTGAGGGCAATCCATCCCAATTAAAAAATAAATAAAATTAGTGAACATTAGTCCGGTGTCTATATTTCTGAATTTCCACTTTATGTGCACTTCTTTCCTCCAAGTTTAGTTGACGAACTCCATTCCAGACCAGATAAAGTGCCCACTTATGCGAACAGGTACTTTTATATGAAAGGGGAATATGCATAAGAGAAGTCATTGGAGTAGTTTATGCAAAATGGGACACTGTACCGTTTCGCATAAATTAATCCAAAAACCGGAGTTACGCCAAACGAGATTATGCGAAACTCGACGTAGCTGTCTGGTAGATGTAAATCGGTAGTCATTGCCTATTTTTTCATTTACAATGTTTTAAATAAGTCACGAGTGAAAGGCTGTGCCAACTATCGCGTGCACTAGCATTGGCGGATTTGAATTCAGACTGACCTATGCAAGAAAGTGGCCCTTCAGAAACTTAACTAAGTTTTAAGAAACTTAACAACTAAGTTTAGTAAAAACTAAGTAACTAAACGGCAGATTCCAGGATTGTCTATGAGCTTGACATTCGTTACATGTGATTACCACAGATTTCACTGTTTAGCCATGTGGTTTGTCATTGAATCCGTTTATAAACCCCCCATCAGGTTTACCCAAATGGCCTCGAATAACAGCCAATCAGAGACGAAATTGTCGGAAAGGTGCATCGCATTCAACTTAGATTTAGCAAGTTTGTGCTTCGTTTCGTTGCTGTAAAATACTATTGAAAAAAGAAACACAATTATACCATAAATATTAGATATAAAGGAAGAACCTATTAGAATGAAAAATTAACTGCTGAGTAGATTAGATTAGATTGGTTTTATTCGGGTCTTCACCCGGAGTCATGTGCCATAATGCAGATACAGCTACACAATGCGCATGCTTACACCGGCTTCCTCCCCTTTGCCATAATCGTGTTTACCATAATCGCGTTTGCCATAATCCCGTTTGTCATAATCGGCAATAATCCAGGGAGCCCTTAATAAATTAGCCTAGTAGCCATAATCACGTTTGCCATACATGTTCGTTTGCCATAAATCCTATATCAGTCTCATTTTGAATTGAACTCTGAAAGAATATTCTTAGCATTCAAAACTACATACGGATTATTCACTCCTGGTGCCGAGTTTCTGCGCCATCTGTTGACAAAACAGGTACTGTTTGTCATTCCAATTGAAGTGCAGATCTAATATTATTTGGACACATTTAAACTTAACTTTTTTTTTTAATTCGATGTTAAAATTTGAATCAACTTTTTTTAAAACTTTTTTTCTAAAGTGGTTTAAAAACAATAAAAATAGCTTAATTGTCATACACACATGAAACTTCTACTTACACATGGGGCAACATTATGCACCGAACGAAAGTTGGACAACCTTTTGTGAATTTTCAAATATTTCGAAACATAGATCCAACATTTTGGGAGCCTAGAACTGGATTTTGGGTGGGTGGGGAGGACACAATTTTCCTTAAGTGTAAGCCCATGCGTGTACCTTCACTCTCAAGCTGCTCCCCCCCCCCCCCCCCCCCCCTCCGTCCCCCAATGCCGTGATTAACCTTTGGTATAGAAACGGTTTTTTTTTTTATTTTGGATTTTTATCCCACATGAAGTGTGCTCAATACGATGGACGCTATTGAAAAGTAGAGAGGCCACCACCAAAATAAAGAGGAACAAAAAAACAGAAATATACATTTTTTGGTTAAGTTTTGTTAATAAGTCCTCGATTTCCAGCTCACATATCTGGCTTTAGCTACTCCATTGTTGATTTTGCTTGACGAGACTTATTTAAAGAAAAACCTACAATAGAATGTGTCAGTTACGCTTCGGCTAGTCAATGTGTACATTCTGATAACATCAGTTCTGTAGATTATTTGAGTTCATCGTCAGAATCTACTCATAATACCGAAAGCAGCATTGGCCAAGCTGTTCATTAACTTTGAAATTCTGTGTAGGATTCACTTGGCAAACGGTTTGGGCTGCAAGCGTCATTCCTTTGACAGGCCGAACCATTCTCAACCTTCCTATCCTTTCACTAGTTGTTTTTTTTTTAGGGGGGGGGGGGTTTGTGGTTAATGGGGGGGGGGCGACCGTTATTAACCCCCCCCCTCGCCACAGTGCGGGGTGGGGGGTTTACACCCCGCCCCACACTACCATGATATTAAAACCCCCCCCCCCCCCAAATCGAGATCTTAGAACTAGTTTGTTTTTTGATATGGTAGACATAGTAAAGTTACGAAGGAAGAAAAGTGGGATTAAAAAAAAATTACAAGTTATATTTTATAACTGACAAATGGGCGGATGAGTCAGCCGTTTCGAATCATTAAACGACTTTTTAATTACCTTTTTAGTCGGTCGTGGATTCGTTCCGGCGTTCCCTTGGTTGGCAGCCTTCCACTCTGACTACTCGGCTGTACTTGCTCGCTTTGTTCAGGGGCCGTGAGCACCCCTCACAACATTCGCTGTGCACTCGGACTGCGTCCTTTCAAGTTCTACTTGAGGGATGCTCTAAAAGTAATCTGTTGGGTGCGAAAGGGTTTTTCCACTATGATGCTAACGCATTAAAACAATAATCTAAAGCATTGTCTTACTCTTGAAAATTGCAGAAAAAGGAGGTAACCTGGTTTCTTGACTACCTTTAATACCTTTCTTGTTCTTAAAGTTATTTGCATTACATACATGAAAATAGATATCTGAAATTTTAAGAACGAATACGATGGTTTTAGATGTCCAAAATGTCTGAAATCATTTTAGATGTATTTCTTAATGTAGGACTTTAAAATGGTGAAACTGAATGGTTACGGTTTTTTTTAATAAAAAAAATTGTGATAATCTGTTATAAGTATACTTTCAGGTTGATTCATATTAATTAACCTGGCAGTGCTTGCTTAGGTAATGAGGACAGGAAGAGCCAAACGGATTCAGTTAATATTAAAGGCGCGTTGCAACCAAATTCACATGTGCAGCATCTAGCCCTATTGAGTTCTCTCTCACAGCAAGCAAAAGAATGCACGAAGAAATATCCTTTAACACAATAAAACAAGCCACGTTCCTCCTTAATTATTGAGTACAAATTTGTGACGACATCGAGCACCTGGAAGCCATAGCGTCAGTGTCTTATATCCTGAAAGTTGGCCACAGTTCAGGTACTTGGATAAAAATAATCATGTGGTACAAAAGCTTAAATTGTGTTGAAATCGAGAACAATTCCCCACCTGACAAAAATTAACTCGTGTAGGAATGCCACCTAAGCTGATATCAGTGCAAAATCTACCATCAATAACGTTGCAAACGTGTTACTACTAGCTAGCTAGCTAGTCCGCTCATCCCCATGTTAAATCCCATAGGGTGATTATTCATCGATACCGAGATAACGGGAAGGCTTCCAGCTGTGAAATTGGACGAATGGATGCAGTACAGTACAAACTGCATTCCCTTTTATGGTTTGGAGCCAAGGGGTGTAACGAGAATAGCGTGGGATGGCGCGTAAGTACGAAAATATTGTTATAACCATTGTTAGTATTGTCGGCATCGTTTCTCAATGGACGGCCAAAGTTCGGACAATGACAACGTGTATACTGACGTGCGTGCCTAGACATACACTAGTGTAGCACGATAAATCTAAACAACGATGCCAAAGAAATTGTATTCACGTCCAATTCACGAAAAATAAACTAACTGTAAAAAACAAAACAAAATAACAAAGCCAAAAACTGGTAAGGAGGCCACCAAGTTGAGAGTGGTTCGGCCCTTCAAATGAGTGATATCAACACACCTAAACTAACGAAATAAAACAAACTACAACACAATTAAAACCAAACCAAAAACCTATGAAGAGGTGACTAAGTTGAGAATGGTTTGGCCTCTAGGCAAAAGGTAGTAGCAAAGTGTTGAAAACCAATTTCTTGTTGACGTGGCACTTTATTACACATCTGCACGGTAGTGGAGTTGAGTCTAATACATAATTTAAAAAAAGGGGTGATATCATATCAAAAACCAAAACTGGTAAAAGGGACCGCCAAGTTCCGAATGGTTCGGCTCTTCAAAGGAGTGATACCAACACACCAAAACATTCGCCAACTTAATCGCACCGAATAATACTTTGGACGTTAAATGAAAACTTGAACATTGCTACCGAAAGTAGTAATGTTCTAGTTTTCATTTAACCTTCGAACTATTAAGCGGCGCTATCAACTTGGCGAATGTTTTGGTGTGTTGATATCACTCCTTTGAAGGGCTGAACCATTCGGAACTTGGTGGCCCCTTTACCAGTTTTGGTTTTTAATTTGTATTAACCAGCCGAGCCAATCTTGCAAGACAAAGACGACTGATTTCGCATTAATGTGGCCATTGTTGTTGTTGGTGAAAAACAATACGACGAGTCGAATTAATCTGGCTACAGTTGGACAAGTAAAAACAAGCCGATTCTCACTAATCTGGCCGCCGGTGAACAACAACCAAGACAATTCGTTAAGTTTTGG
Source organism: Lithobius niger (assembly GCA_023313725.1). NCBI lineage: Eukaryota > Metazoa > Arthropoda > Chilopoda > Lithobiomorpha > Lithobiidae > Lithobius > Lithobius niger. Next base: position 16,199 of record JAHWFP010053479.1, on the reverse strand, counting down.
TCTACCCACACCAAAACCTTTCAGGATTCCAACCAAATTATTCTGCCGTTTGAATTCGTTTCATCAAGTGCCAAAGGTATTCGTGTTGATTATTAATTCAAGGTTGCAGGAATAAAAACCGCACATTTTCAAGATTTTCGTTTAACGTTTAATGCATAAATCGGCGGAATGGAGTAAGAGCGCGGTAGAAATCTACAACATCTTTTATTTTGGACAGATATCACTGGAAGCATTGTATCAGAATGCTTATATGCTAGTAGGGTTTATGCCACATATATTTAACAATCGGAAAGGGAACAATTTTTTTTTCGCGCTGTTGTTGGTGAGCTGTAATATTCACAAGCTTCGTGTTCACTGTTGTAGTGATTACTGTGTTGTGGGGCACATAACTCAGTTTGGTTTCGTGCTCCCTAAAAAAAAGCAAGCAAGTTGTGTTGTGTTGTGTGATTTTGTCCCTCTCTCGTTTTGGTGCCATATAGCTTCTACTGAGAACCGCATCAATCCTCCAAAGCTGAGCAGTCACGCGCTATAGTAAGGGCGCGTTTAGCAATAAGGCCTTTTTGCTCGCCGAACGCTATTTGCTAGTCAACCGTTATTTATTTACGATTGTCATCCTACTTTTGCCGTTTTCATTGTTGTAAAGTGGTGCTCTAAAAGTTTTATAATACCAGCGTTCTTATTGCCATTGTATAAAAGTGCGATAACTAACTTATCACCATACTTTTGAAAGTTTAAACAATAGTTATCCCAACACTTTTAAACAATAGTTATCATCACACTTTTAAACAATGGTTATCACCACACTTTGTTGAACGGGCAACTCACCAAAGAAAAACTCCAAACTGCATTAGTATACTCATGTCCATATAATGTGGAAAATTCAATTCGAAATCTGATGTTTTCAAAAACAAATTACTTTTTTCCTTAACCACCGTCTGTAATACATAAATGATTCAGCTTTCTGTGGAAGGGTGCACCAAAGCCCTAAAAACACTCAATCCACGCAGCGTATTTCTTTCTTTCGACCGCCACCCCCATCTTTTTTAGTCCCCTCTCCCCCGCCCTCCCAGATCAAAATCAAGAAAACTACGTTAGTTTCTTTCGACAAGAAGGATTTGAGGTCAAATCAATGATTCAAAAATTCCTAACACTTAACCTAAAAAATTACCTAACCTAACCTAAAATTCCTAAAAAAAAGGGTAGGCAACAGTTGAAAACGTTTGGTGTGGAAAAAAATTGAAAGAGAGCAATTTTTATTTTTTAGGTGGGAGGAAGGGAAGCGCAAAATTATAATTTTTTTTTTTCGTTCACTGCCGACTAAAATTGATGCCCTACGGCCGCCTACTCAGTAAAGTGATTCTAACGCAGTGTTACCTCTACGGTTTGCCTGTTGATTACATTCGACTTATTTGAGGAGCCATGGCCCGAAGCCGTTTTTTTTTCTGTGCTTAGAATAAAATGCTTAAACAATGCAGGAAATAATGCAAAACAATGTAGGATGACAAGCCATTTATTGTCCTCTTATTGCAACAATGAACGTTGATAACCTGTTTTAGATTCGGTCTCGGAATCAACAATAAACCTATCTCGGGCTGCGCCCTTGGGAGTATTGTTGCTTCCTTGACCGATTCTAAAACAGGTTATCAACGTTCATTGTTGAAATAAGAGGACAATAACTATTATTTATCACCATTCTTTTTTCGTTTTCATTGTTATAAAGCTCAGCAATAAATCGAATACAGCATTACTGACACAGCATTGTTGTAAGTGTCACAATAAATCACTTATTGGTACACTTTTACAGATCCTATGCTATTCCGTCAGCGTTAGTATTGTTATAAGTGTCAGAATAACTAAAATATTGCTACATTTATATCAATGAACTATATACAACGCCATTATTGTAATAACATTATAGCGGCCAACGATTGTTGAACGCCAGGGAGAAAAACAATGACGATCAAGAAAAATGACATGAAACAACTCTAATTCATCGTACAAACGGAAAAAGTATTTAAAGTATGGCGATAAATTAGTTATTAGCATACTTTTGCAAGAATGGTCCCTCTACACGTGATTTATTGTGATAGTTTTGCTTCCTCGGTTCTTAACGCCTCGGCTTATGACTCGGCTAAGCCTCGGAAGAACAAAACTATCACAATAAATCACGTATAGAGGGACCATTGTTACAAAACTATGCCAATAACCTTTACTTAGTTTCCCGTTTCTACTAAATGAATGCGGTCATAGATAGCATATTAAATGTATTATAAATTAACTGAACAAAAAACGGCTTTGCCGTTTAGAAAGAAAAACATTAGAGCTCGTATCTCCATAATAACAGCCGTGAAGGCACACAAAAATAAATACGGATTAGAGTTCACTCGAACGCAACGAACTATAATCTGAACTCCAATTCGCAAAACGACCCAAACACACACAAAATAGACGCCATAAACAGCAAAACGCTACAAAATTGAAAGATAACAATGCATACACAATATGAACACGTAATTACTCAAACGAACTAGAAATAACCACTTAAACGACCTTTCGGCCGTGTGAAGTCGTGAAAACAAACGCCAAGCTCTTTCGCCAAGCTAATCCTACCGACTAATACTTCAAACGTTAAATGAAATAATTGAAAATTGCGCAGTAAACAATTTTCATATATTTCATTTAACCTTCGAAGTATTACTCGGTGGGATTAGCTTGGCGACAGAGCTTGGCGTTTGATATCACGACTTCACACTGCCGAAAAGCTTGGTGGGAATCCTTTACAAGTTTTGTTTTGCGATAGATTAGCCTTTACTGTTCGGTTTGACCTCAGCCGCCCATGTTAAACCCGAAATTTCGATGCTTAATTTCTCTGCTGTCTTTCACTATTTTCCAGTTAAATTTAGTATAAAAGCTTTGTTGGACTTGGTGAATATTTGTCCGAACTCTTTTATTAATTTTCTATTTATCACATCGGAGATCTGGACTTGAGCTGGAATCGTGATTTTTATTATTGGCTTGTTGTTCTTGGCAAGACACGTTTCTGCTACGCTTTCTACAGATCAAACTATTTGTCGTACAAAGCTGATTCTTAGCCTTTTCTACAAGTATTTCTCTGTAGATGTGTCCTTTCCATAAGGCCTTTGCCAAGTGGTCCAGGGGTTAGGTAATTCTAAATGACCAGATTGATTGTTTTACATTGTTTTAAACAATCAATCGAATTGTTATTATGCAACAATGCCAATCAGCAAACGCTAGCTGCAAGATGTAGACTGAAGATTAGAGGGTTTGCTTCCATATTGGTTTGCTAAAACAAGTGATTAACTGAACAAAATACGGCTTTGCCGTTTAGATAAAAAAAAAAACCATAAGAGCTCGTATCCCCATACTCACAGCTGTGATGCACACAAAAATAAAAACGGATTAGAGTTCGCTGGAACTCAACGAACTATAATTTGAACTCCAATACCAGGGGACAAGGGCTGTTTTTGATCACTGGTTATGTCAGAAAGAAAGTCGGTTTCGTGGAGTAGGTGTTTGTGTATTTTGCGTGCATTTATTGTGAAACAAGCAGACTCCTAGTTAGGGCAGTTTGTTGCCTGTGTTTGTGTTTGAAGGTCGTTTGAGGTGGTTATTTCTAGTTCGTTTGAGTAATTACGTGTTCAGTTTGTGTATGCATTTTTATCTTTCAACTTTGTAGTGTTTGCTGTTTATGGCGTCTATTTTGTGTGTGTTTGTAGGTTTACGTTTTGCGAATTGGAGTTCAAATTATAGTTCGTTGCGTTTGAGTGAACTCTAACCCGTTTTTATTTTTGTGTGCCTTTACGGCTGTGAGTATGGGGATACGCGCTCTAATGTTTTTTTTCTAACAGTTGTTTGTTCAGTTAATTTGTTGGCTTTTTTCGCTTCCCTTTTTTTGTAATTGCTACGGTCTATCTTGTGTCCACTGTCCATTGATTTTTGTTTTGAAAAAACGAAACATTAAAAAATGCATATTTATGTTCAGGTTCCGCCCAAGATTTGTCCCATGATTATTATTTGATGGCAACTTACTAGCGTGTGTCTTTATTTGCGTGTGTCATTCGAGGATTAGTTGATTCTGAATTGTTGCAGTATTATGGCAAACAATCGCGGAAACAATTCAACTGGCTTTCTGAAGCCCGCATTGAAGAAGTAAATAAGTCACTCGGTCATGTCGGCCCCCATATTTGAGAAAATTTATAATTTCGCACCCTATCGGTTTAAAACTTGAAGATTTAAGGAAAAATCAAGACCATTTAATTTTGGTTCTCCACAACGAGCTAGCTAACTCAAACAACGACAATGTTACTTTCCCGGCACCCAACCATTGTTGTATCTTGTTCGAGTGAGCTATAAGCCGATATTGTGCGCCTCGCCTATTGTAACCCTACTGTTACATGTTGCAGCATTGTAACATTTTGACATTTCGTTAAACCCTTTAACTCTTCAGCATCCTCCTGTCTATTTTCTGAAAATTCTCGTGCACAAACGAACTGTAATAACTAGACGGATAAAGAACAAAGTACAACAGTAATTTTAAACATTGTTATAACATTGTTGTCATTTCACGCTATTTCAAAAATTTGCTATTCTCGCTCAAAGAACAGCTTCTAGCAGTGATCAGACGACGATAGAATAAATCTACTCGCAGTGCGAATTCAAAATTCAACATGACGCCCATTTCCAGGTTATGGAATCGAAGACAAACCATCGAATGCCGGCATTCAGAAATCAGTCTGTCGTCTTGTACTGCAGTAAAAATTGCTTTCTTGTTGTGATAATCGGCGCAGTCATGTTGCACGCATCGTACGTCGTGTCACGAGGCATGAGGAGCAGATCTGCGTTTGTGGAGATGCCATGGTTACTACGTATTATAAGACTGCAAGCATTTACTCAAACGATGTCGGATTTAGCTAATCCAGGTAGTGTTGTTACCATGGCAACGATATTTTTGCCTTCGCGAGTAAATTCTAGCTGCGCGAATGCAAAAGCGAGTCGCTGTGTAAGCGCGCCCTTAGGACTGGTTTACGCAACGACAATTTTCTCGCTCACTAGCTTTTATTGGTCAATGCTAAATCTGCCGGCTGTTTCCCGCATTCTCCAGTAGAGACGGAAAGCAGCTGGCAGATTTAGAATTGACCAATAAGGCCGGGTTTATGCAACCACTCGCTTTTGCATTCTCGCAGCTAGAAGCTAGAAATCACCTCAAATTCCAACATGGCGGCGGTTTTGTGTCTGCCGCCTGGCAACGAAAACGGCAAATAACGTTAGTTCAAAAGCGTTTGGGAAAATTGTTTCGTCATGAGGAATTCTTTATATTATTGGCACGGATTATAAGACTGCAAGTATTTACTCAAACGATGTCGGATTTAGCTAATCCATTTAGCGTTGTTACCATGGCAATGTCACCTTTGCCATCGCGATTGAGTTCTAGCTGTGAGAATGCAAAGGCGAGTCGGGGCATAAACGCACCCTAAGGGCGCGTTTACGTAAGGACAATTTTCTCGCTTACTAGTTTTTTACTAGTCAATACTAAATCTGCTGGCTGCTTCTCGCCGTTGTCGGAGAATGCGGCTTTCGAGTTGTCTATAGTAACCATGGTAATAACGCGGACGCAAATTTTCTCTCGTGCTTCGCGACACGATGTACGATGCTTGCAACATGACAGCGTGATTTATGACAACAAGAAAACAATTTTTACTGCAGTACACGATGACGGACAGATTCCTGAATACCAGCATTCGAAGGTTTGTCTTCGATTCGATAACTACGAAATGGACGCCATTTTGGATTTTAAATTCTCGCTGCGAGTTGCTATTTATTCTGCCGTCGTTTGATCACTGCTAGAAGCTGTTCTTTCAGCGAGAAGAGCAAATTTTGAAAATAGTGTGAAATGGCAACAATGTTGTAGCAATGTTTAAAATGACTGTTGCACTTTGTTCTTTGTTCGTGTTGTTATTTATAATACATTTAATTTTTTGTCTATTACCGCATTCATTTAATAGAAACGGGAAATTAATCGTAAATAAATAACGGTTGTCTAGGAAATAGCTTTCGGCGAGCGAGAAGGTCTCGTTGCGTAAACGAGCCCTTAGGGCGCGTTTACGCAACGACTCGCCTTTGCATTCTCGCAGCTAGAACTCAATCGCGATGGTAAAGGTGACATTGCCATGGTAAAACGCTAAATGGATTAGCTAAATCCGACATCGTTTGAGTAAATACTTGCAGTCTTAAAATCCGGGCCAATAATATAAAGAATTCCTCATGATGAAACAATTTTCCCAAACACTTCTGAACTCATGTTATTTGCTGTTTTCGTTGCGAGGCGGCAGATATAAAATCGCCGCAATGTTGGAATTTGAGGTGATTTCTAGCTTCTAGCTGCGAGAATGCAAAAGCGAGTGGTTGCGTAAACGTGCCCTAACGCTAGTGAGCGAGAAAATTGTTGTTGCGTAAATCAGCCTTAAGGGCGCGCTTACACAACGACTCGCTTTTGCATTCACGCAGCTAGAATTTACTCGCTATGGAAGAGATGTCATTGCCATGGTAATAACGCTACCTGGATTAGATAAATCAGACGTCTTTTTAGTGAGCTAATCCGTTTGAGTTAGCAATCCGTCTTACTTTTTAGTCTTCTGTACAGCCGTACTGTCTGAAAAGACAATTGCAACGACTTTATCCGTTCGTCCGTCCGTCCGTCGCTTTTTTCAACTTCGCAACGGTACCGGATATTGATGACCATTGTTTTTTACAACGTTAGATTCAGTGTGAGAAGTTAGTTAAATAACATGGCAAATTAAAACATCGTTACTTCCTCATAGCTAATAGACTTCTTCGACGTAACTAAATAAAATAATAACATTTGATCGTCGAATTAAAATCCTAAATTAAAATCCTCAATAAAAACAAATGGATTTTAGCTTCGTTTAAAATAGTCTCGTCGCATTGTTGCATGAATGAATAGGCTTACCGTCGAACCAAAGTCTCCATTAGGCCTATCTGCTGCTTACGAAATTGAAACTGCCTTTTTTAAATTAGGCCTAAAAATGAAAATTAGGTGTAAATCATGTTACCATGGCAACGTCAAGTTGCTATGAATCGGCTTCATCAACACCGTCTTTCTCGTCACTTCCCTACTACCACTAATCTATATAGGCTACGTTGCACGTTACGTTGTAACACTGTAACTGTTTGCCTGTTACCGTGTTGCAAAAATGAATAGGCTTACTATACAGTCCATATCTCCGTTAGCTGCTACTTACAAAATTAAAACTGCTGGTTAAAATTAGGCCTATAACAGCTAACAATTACGCCTAAAACGTAAAATAGGCCTAAAAGATAACACATTTTTAACCGGCAATTGTGATGGCGACTGCTTTTAGATTAGTATAATAGAGATAGCTGATAGAGGTGTGCGCCTCAACATTGGAAGTGGAGGAACTGTACAGAAGACCGGTGCGACTAGGCAGTCGCTGTAGCCGCTTGTTTTTATCATCATTGTTTGTGGGTCAACGATGTGTTAGTGTCTATGACATCACAATAACCCCTTGTGGACGAAAATGAGGAATTGTCATCAAAATGAGTCCATCTTCTTTTCTATTGGAGGCTGGTAATTGTTATAGGTTCATGTTGACAAATCGTACCCTCAACAGTATGTTTTTGAATTTTGGCATTTCTGTGAGATTTGGGCCTTTTCAATTACTCATTTATGATTATACAGCTTCTCAGTCTGGTTTTCGGTGTAATAGTTATTGGTTAGAAACGATTGTTTATCGATTTTTAACCCACGGCTGCGATGATTTGGCTGGCAAGAAATGCAAATACGTCGAGGGGCGTAGCCGTGGGTTAAAGATTGATAACCAATCGTTTCTAACCAACAACTGATTTATATCACGGTTGGGACGTCAAGCTAACTCGTATTTAATTAAAACGTCTTTGTGTTTTGTGAAAATTGCTTCAAGAAAACGTCCATCATCAGTATAAAGGTAGTATGAAGGTCATAGCATTTTCGTTTGTGAAGGGGGAAGTGTGTGATAGAGGGACGAGTCAAACTTTGTGGAGGGGGGGGGGGAAGTTAGACAAGCGTCGGTTGGTAAGCTGGGTTTGGTTTACGCTGTAACCTCGCTCGTGCCTATCGAAGCCTTTATCGTGTTTGGAGCGAATAATTCGATATGTGAGACAGCAGGGATAAAGGACATTGCTATAGACATTCCGAGAAGGTCTGTAATTCATTTTGTGCGTTTATAGTTTGAGAATTGTTTAAAAAATACGGTAATAGGGTATCAGTATGAATGAAGGTCATTCCATTTCAGTTTGTGGAAGGAGGGAGTCGGTGCGGGGGGGGGGGGGG
>JAHWFP010053478.1:0-27320 GCA_023313725.1 Lithobius niger | reverse complement strand
TAAGGAGAAGATAGACTGTTCTGTAGTTCTGTAGTGTTTCTATCGATAGAAGATGGTGACTAATGGCAATTTGGTTTCTGATGACGATATTTTTTCTAAGTTCCCAAAATTGTTTGCATCAGGGCTGGGTACTTTTAAAGATTTTTAAGGCGGAAATTTAAATGAATTCTGATGCCAAACCAAGATTTATGATGGGTCGGCCTGTATCTCTTGTTTTAAAGGGGAAGGTTGAGGCCGAGTTGGTCCACTTGGTAAGGTGGAGTATCTTGAAACCCATTAACTGTAGCTCGTGGTTAACGTCCATTGTTCTTCTTCACAAGCCCAACAGGGATGTGCGCACAGCCGGTGACTGTTCGGACAGTTAATCCTTAGACGTTGGTTATCGAGCACCAAACCGACCCTCGAGTGGAGGACCTTTTCAGCGGCTGGCTGGATGTAACAAGTTCTCCCCAAATTGAGTAGTGTAAAGTTGACACAAAGTAGATGAAGGAAAGTGTGGCTTATTGTGTGGTTGAAGTCCTATGAAAGTTGAGATACCCACCAAAATACAAAATGGTACAGGAAAAGACGCTCCAAAAAAAGGATCAGCCCTAGAAAGTAGTGATATCATTCCACCAAGAATGGCTACCAAGATAACCCCAATTAGCCAGACAACTTAGGTCACTGTTCACTTTATTTATTTTTTCATTTCTTAGCTGCATTGCTGTCAGTCTCGCTACTAATCCACAGAAATAAAAAAAACGAACTCGAACCTGCTAACTGCACAAAATTGACACAAATGTCCAGTCATCAAGGTTAAAATAAAGTCACTTTCCGTCGTGAGGGGCCGAGAATTGAACTACAGATCTCTGAAAGTCTAATTATTATTTAAATGCATGTGTGATGGAAAGGGAGGCGGTGAAGAACGCGTGTGATTGTATGTGTATGTGTGAGCAAGAGTGGGTGGATGCGTTTATACTAAAAGCAAAAAGGTGAAGAAGCAGCCGAAACAGCCGAAAAGTGAAGATTGTCTATTAACTAATAAAAATCTAATGCTTTGTTTGCCATGAACTAAATTTAATTTTATTTTATTGAAATTTCATTACGAAGAAAAATTCGCAATAGAACGAGGAAGGGCCAGCAAGACCACTATACCAAGCCTCATAATAAAAAAAGTTATGTACATCTGACAAATTTTTTAAAAATGGTTTCTGTTTCAATAGTCTCATTTTAAAACTATTAAGGGATGGAGCTGCAACCACCTCAACTGGAAGCCCGTTCCAAATTTTGACCCCCTGGTAACGTTACACGAATTTAAGGAAAAAAGTGTCCATAGTCAACCTCGTACCGGTTATGTAGAAAGGAGTGCATTAAGACAAAGTCACACTTCAGTCTGCGTAATACCAGTGTGTTTACTCTCAAGACTTCTAGTCATTCACTGTAATTTGAGGTTGATAAGCCCAACAATTCCATACTATATATGTAAATAAACAGTGATAATGAATTAATATTTTACTAGGCCAGAACAAAATTAAAGAAAGTAAATTAGCCATAAATATTCGGAATAAATAGAAACACTATGGAACCAACACTGAACAGTGAAAGAAGACAAGTGAGCAGCTTGACAAAACAATTCACATGACTTCATAAGTGCAGGAAATGAACCTGGGTCTCTGGATTGGGCCTTCAATGCACCAAGTTTCTTTGACATTATTTAATATTGCAAAGTAGCATCTATTTTGAGAGTGTCGAGTTAGAATAATGTTCTAGTGCGTTAGAGACCCCCTTAAAAGACCCGGGTTTAAATTCCGGATTCATGATGAAACTGATTTTTTTCCGTCATTGTTGCTGCTCATTTGTCAAATTTAGCAGTTGACATTACTGGCTTCGTTGTGTTTCTTCGCTCGTTAAACCCTTTGGTTTCTTCGTTAATACTTCACCTATGTGGAAACCGTTCTCGATTCATACCTGCTTTATCATGTGTGGCCTATGGAACACCACAACCATTGTTACAGTACCAGCAATTTCTTAGTATAAACTGCGCCTTGGGTGTAGAAATTAACGATTGTATGGCTCAGAAGTGCAAGCAGATACAAGTAATAAAACAAGAATTATGGGAACGTGTTTTGGAAGAACAACCCAACAGTTAAAGCCGAAAATATCAATTTCAAAACCGTCAACCGCTCACACAGTTTTAGAAATTTTGACTGCTGAAATTGGCATTTTCAAGGTGTAGAACTGTATTTTTCCTTTAGTCTGGGCAGATTGTTTCTGATCACCCCCTCCCGTTTGATGATGCTGGAAAATTCATTATCCTACACGAGTGGGCTCGAAAAATCCATCGTCTCCATGAATTTCATACAGTCTCTCTCCCTGGCCATCAATAATCACCGTCCCAAACGTCCGTTGAAAATCTAATTTTCATATTTTTGTGCTTAGTGCCTTCTTGATTGATAAGTGGTTGAGGAAAAACGGACTTGAATATAATAATAGGAAAATTTCCAAGAAATGCACGTAAATATGCACTGTAAAACAGTGGCGTGCTCGGGAAAGTATGGCATTGTTCTTGCCCTTTTCGCAAAATGCGGCCGTTTTTCTAAAAAAAATATATATTCCTTTTTTGTACCGAGATATACTGGCGACGTTGCCACAGAGAAGGCGTATAACAGGACAGAAAGCCAATTGGGCTCGATAAGTGTTAAATAAATACGAATGCAAACCTATTTACGTTGCCTTTTGGACTTAAATGTCAGACTGCCTGAGTGGGGAACCGAACCAACGACCTTTGAAACCAAAGGCCGGAGTCCTACTGTTTCCTTTCTGTTCACTTGGTGTGTGATGCGCAGACAAGCATCCCACCAGTGCAGATTGGAAAGTGTATGATTATCTGTATATATGCGTGTTAAATGCTTCCTATGGACGTTTCCTTTTGGCCATGTCAGTATGGATGAGTAGTAGGACTCCGGCATTTGGTTTCAAAGGTCGTGGGTTCGATTCCCCACTAGTCAGTCTGACATTTAAGGCCAAAAGGCAACGTAAATAGGTTTGTATCCGTATTTATTTAACAGAGAAGGCGTAAAACGCCCAAAAAGGCCTGAAAACGGCTAAAAAAAGGAGGGAAGTAGGGCAGAAAGAGTAAAAGAGCGTGAGAAGCAAAAAAAAAAAAAGGTAGTCAGAAAAAAAAAATGTCCACTCTCTGTCCGTTCACTAAAGCCGCCAGCTCACTGAGCTAGTCGCTGCAGCCAATGAGAATGCTTACCGTTTATGTAAAATCGCACACTAATCATTTTCATTGGCTGCAGCAACCTGGCCGCGCGGCCAAGTTGCTCAGTGCGCGGGCGGCCTAAAAGTCGCCCCTGGCCTATCGAGTGCCCGTGCACACTACTGCGGAATCTGTGCAATGCCTTCAGAGAAAAGTGGGCAACTCCTTTAGTTTTAAAACTTTACTGCGATTGCACCTCCCACCCGAAACAACTGGTAAATGAAAGACATGGATATACGGGGTGCTACATAACATAAAATGATCGTCCCTGATGCTGCTGTTAAAACCCAATCAATACTGAATGCCGCCCGCTGCTAAGGTAAACAACGGTCTAATCAACTAGAACGCTGTTTAATTAATAAGCGCATCACAATAGCAATCAAGAAAGACCTGTTTTTTTTTCAAGATTTGTTTGCAGTGACGTGATAATGTGCTCTGCTAAGGAAACAGTTGCTATTATTATTGCTAAGAACTAGTGGAAACACATGCAAGAAACAATTCATTTTAAACGAAACCTGCCTTATGGCAATAAATTAAGTTCTTAGAAAGCTGTGAAGTCGGAGGGGGTACGAACCCGAAAAAAAAAGGGTTAAAAAGGGAGTGAGTGGCATTAAGAATAATGTGGCGTAATGAGATTTCTTGGCTCGTTAGTAATTTAATGAAAGGAAGATGTTAAAGTAATTCATTAATTTGTATTTTAAACCAAGATGGAGCCAACACTGAACTGCCAGAAATGAAAAGTGAGCAGCAATAATGATGAAAAAACTTCACATGTAATTCGTGGGTCCCGAAATTGAATCCGTGTCTTTGAATTAGGTCTCCTTTACACTAATCAGTGCAATGGGGATCACTGCTATCTTGCTGCAATGGGGCAAGGCGGCCTGATAATTACCATGACCGTCTTACGTGCCAGAGGTCCAGAAGCCTCATCCACCCCAGGCATTTTCGGGAAGAGAAGGACCCTGTGATGGCTAGTGCTCATGTCGATTGTGGCATGTAAAAGAACCTACGAATTTCCGGTGAGGTTTACCTAGCACAACGGCCCCTCTCTGGCGCCGTATTTGTCCCACTTTTCCGTATTTTGTCTGGCTTTCCTATATAGGACGGCACAGAATAAAAAAAATACGAGGTGCCAGTTCAACTGGACATTAAAGGACACCGCCCCTCCCCATCACCAAGCAAGTAATTAATTTAATGAGAAATGAAAACCCAATCGAGACTCAGTGGCATAAATATCGGAGGGGGGGGGGACCGGGTGAACGATAGAACGAGCCGAGGGAGCGAAAAAGTCATTGGAAAAATCTGATAATTCGTTTTCTTCAAAACCTTTTTTTTTTTTCCGTGGAGCCATGTATTAAGCAATGTAAGAAACATGTTTGTTCAGTGAAATTAAATTGGTTGCAACAAATTATCAGTACTACCATTTCATTTTTCATTTTACCATTCATTGTTTTCAACACGCTCGCCCGTTTTCATTGTAGGGGTTGCTGCTTCGGGGGTTCATGTCGTCGTTTTTTCTATGAGACGACAACTTTGCCTTATAATGTAAGATTGGCTACTAATTTGATTTGTCTAATTTGTGATTTGTGTTACCGAAAAGGAAATAAGAAAGGAAGCCATGTGGCGAAAAAGTCATGAGACCCAACCAGATAGCACTAACTGAGTGATTGTTTAGGGATTGCTCGGTGAGGCAGTGCGTCAGTAGATAAAGAAACTATTATTGTGGCCTCACACTATAGCCAAGTGTTGGCAAGGATTGAACGGCAAGATACTGGCAAACGGCAAGGGGTTGGAAACTCGAATAACTTTGAGATTAAAAGAGTTCTCATTTCAATGCCACTCGCAAGTTTTCTGCCATGAATACCAACAATGCTTACATTATATTGTGGCAATGTCCTTTCACGGACAAGGGTGCAGCAGGCGTAGACACAGCAGCCCTTATTTCTTCCTTGTCCGAGTCTGATAAAATTCACCAGTTAAAGATGGCACTGGCGAATTCCCATTGCATACCTATGTTAGCGAACCATGCGATGGTAAAGATTTTCGAGAATGGAAATATAATTCGATGTAATTCAGTCATTTTAATGGTATGTACAAAGCCTAAACTTAAGAAATGATACATTTGTCCCTCACATCACATTTTTGGTAATGACATACATTAATGGAATATGCATGAAGAGTACCGCCACGTAGCGTAGTGTTACATACAGTACAGTGTGTATGCACGTAGTGGAACTGTTGACATTGTAAACAATCTCCTTGAGCAAGCTGTCGCGCACACGGCAATGAATGCAGCACTGCCAAGCGAATGAAGTTGCCTTCACGCTTAATTTATGAATCAAAATTACGCATGACTGCCAGTGTTGTGTATGAAACATCTGAATTATGCAATAATCTAGGTATTAATAAAGCCAGTACTTTACATGAGTCGCGCAGTTTGCGCTTAGCTTTAATCGCTGAATTTGAATTTGAATTTATTTACTAGAGCCTAAAGACCGTACATCACGCGATCCTTCCACAAACTTAAAAACTACTTAATTAATTAATTAACAATTAATTTAAACAAAGCCACTCGCAGAACAAGCAATAAAATGCAAGCATACTTATTTCGACATCAACTTTCATACAGCTGTCACTCTCAGAATAAAAGGGGTCCGTATATTCCTTCGAGCAAGGCAAGCATAACGTGGCCACTGTTTAAAAAAAAAATCTGCTTTCTGTAAATCAGCTCTGTGTAGAATGCCGCTTGGAAATCTGCTTGGGAACACGTGAATAACGCAATAATCATCAAACTATAATAAAGCCAGTGCTTTACAAGAGCCGCGAAGTTTGCGCTTAGCTTTATTGCCGCTCCGCTCTGTTTGAACAATTGATTTAAACAAAACCAATCGCAGAACAAGCAATTAAGTATACTCATTTCGACATCAACTTTTATGGAGCTCTCATCCTCAGAGCGAACCAAAGATGGAGAGACTAGCCACCATTTATCATTCTTCTTTGGGGCGAACTGCTACTGCCTGTCCGTGTTGACCGAACTGTCTCCCGTGAAGCACACCCTACAATTATAGGTTGCTTCCCTGGTAAGCAGTGCGCTCCTGGTATTAAGAAGGTGTACCTCGCCCTAGGTGAAGATAATCGAACTTGTTTACTTAAACCTAAAGTTCCAGATTCCACAATCTTAATGCTTTTTATTTGTTTATATGTCTGGCAAACAGATTGTCTGTATAAGTAATCATTCGAACTGTGTTTTCAAAAAAGAGGCACAGTACGGATGACGTCATGTTTTTTTCCCCAGTCACACTATTTTTATGCAAACGGGATCTAGACCTCTATGTCTCTTAACTCTGAATCTAACTAAATCCAATGAAAGCGGATGGCCTACTGCTAACGGGAAATCACAGTATTTTCATGCAAACGGGAAATCACTCGGCCATATAAGGTGGGGTTGTCCTAGCGTTTTTAAAATTAATGTAAGTCCCCTCAGAACCTAAGATTTTTGGAGTTACAGCTGGTGCCAAGTTTTGAGTCCCTTGAGGACTGTAAGGGTTCTTCAGCCATAGGCTGTTGTCCTAAGTAGTACTAATCAAGGTAAACCGGCTGTTACAGGCATAGCTTCGAAGCTCGTGATGGATTAATTAATGGTAAGCCTTTTCCAGGCCGTTTAAAGGCGTGTGACTCCTCGAGTCGTACTTTTGATGAAAGGACAGATCCACCCGATCTTGACTTTTTGGTTAACTGCTCGTAATACTTCACTCTCAGTTAATGATATAGCATGTTGTAGGTGCGACTAAACAAGGAACCTTTCCTTGTAAATTTGTGAACTTCTATGTGAGTTTTGCTTTATTTTTACTTAACCTCATGTGTAGGCAAGTAAAGTATATCTTAAAAGTTATGTAACTTTGTAGGTTAAGTTTTAATCTGGTTTGGAAAACGTTTTGCTATTTTTCGTCTATACTAAAGCAAGATAAATCGCAGCTACATGATTAAGCAATGTGCTTGCCTTGCTTAAAGTGTCTAAAAGCACCACTAGTTTTGTTATTTTTTTTTTCTGTGCAAAATAAATAAATACCTTGACAGTTAAATGGCTAAACACTCATAAGTTGTTGGGTATAACTCTAAACCTTCCAGTGTGATGTAAGTTAGGAATAGAGCCCACCCTCTACATTGTGCACCCAAAGGGACACATTGATAGATTAATGTATCGGTGCTATCGCTTAATTTGCATCATTAACCGTGTTAAATGTTTAGCTGATAACCCCCTTTCTTGGTTGTCCCCTTCACTACGGTGCACTGATTGGGGGGGCAGTTGATGTCTGTCCTAAATCTTCGGATTTGTTAATTTTCGTTGAGGATCCACTTGTAACCGGCTGTTTACATGATAGCAAGCTGCCACACGAAGCCAACACTTCGTGGGGGCACCTTGCAGTTACTTATCCTGTTGTGCACCCTTCCAATTACCACCTGTATGGGAATTGGCTGAGCGCCAACAGCAATGCATAAACGGCTCCTGCTGTCTGACCAGCTGAGGCCGGTTCTATGCAGTAAGGCTGGAAACGTGGTGCAAATCCTGGTGGGATTCCCCCCTCACTGAATAGTATAAGGCACGTTTATGCAACAACTCGCCTTTGCATTCCTGCAGCTAAAATTTAATCGCTATGGTAAAAGTGTCGTTGCCATGGTAAGAGCGCTATATGGATTAGCTAAATCCGACATCGTGTGAGTAAATGCTTGCAGTCGTATAATCCGTTACAATACGATAAAGAATTCTTCCCGGCGAAACAAATCCCCCAGTCGCTTCTGAACTCGTGTATTGACTGTTTACGTTGCGAGCCAGCAGAGGTAAAACAGCCACCATGTTGGAATTTCAGATGATTTTTAGCTACTAGCTGCGAGAATGCAAAGGCGAGTGGTTGCATAAATGCGCCCTAAAAGCTGGTCAGATTGAACGAATCCTCAGTTGGTGTTGGCGAGACAACTCGAAAGGTTGCTCTCTTGACTCTGCCAGGGCTAAACCAAGCTGCAACTTGAGTTAAGTGCCTAATATGGATTACTCTGTGCATAGTCCCCTAGATATGCAGTAAGGAATGAATTGGAATTGAGTTTGATACTTGAAACCTCTCGTCCACTCCCTGAGTAGTTAGTTACACACTGTATCCTATTGGTGTAGGGTGGGTGCCATAACATGTGCTGGTCAATGTGAAATTAAATGTAATTTTTATTTTCATGGTTAAGTTATGAACATTGCTCTAGAAAGTTGCTGGCGGCTCTGCATTGATGGTGGTTATTGTACCTGCACTAACCCCTTTGTTTCGGCCCTTTTTCTTGGTTTTATGAAAATGGAGTAGCGTGTGATGGAGATTGCTATTTGTAAATGGACAGCCTTTACGTAGTGTGGTTTTGCCGTGTTCAGAGATTAATGTGGGTGCTCGAGTGCTTAGGTTACTAAGACGTAAACCTACATTAAATCCCTGGTTGCAGTCCTTTAACTTCATGTTTGTTATTTTAGGCTCAACTTGTATTCCACTGAATTTTATGGTCTTAAAATTTAAACTTTACGCTAGTGGTCTCTATGTGCAGCCCGTATATGTAATGTAAACATTGATTTTGAAGTCTGCAGATTCAACTAGTAGTGCTTGCTCTATGTTGAAGGTTTTATTATGTATTAAATTCTCTTTGAACACTGAAACTTTGAATTGGACTACGGTTTAAATTAGCGGCAAATAAGTAGTGTTTTCTTAAGTTTGTATCCTTAGGGACCGTTCATTATTTATGAAAAGGGTGTAGGCCGGCGAAAATGAGGGGGGGGGGGGTCACGAAAATTTTTATATGAAGAGGGGGCTAAAAATTTGTTTGAAGGTGCAATCAGGAGGGGGTGGAGTCTGGAAAAACTGCGAGAGAGTAAGTGCACAGCATGTTAGAGAATATAAATGTAATAAATTTGTTTAGCTCAGCACATTCCACAAGGTATTAACGTAGGCCTAGTACACTCATTTCATGAAAATTAAAACTATAATACAATTTTTTTTGGGGAGGGGGGTCCAAAAAATTCACTAACACCAATAGGGGGGGGGGGTCATGAATTTTTTTTATATTGATGACGACAATCCGCCTGCCCACCCCCGTTGATAAATAATGAACGGTCCCTTAGACGGTGTTAATACTAATGCATGCTTGGTCTGATATGAATCCTAGGATTGCTATAATTTGGTATTAATGGTTTCACCTGTATTTTAAAGTAACCCACAGTGCACTGCTTCAAGTGCGGTAAATTGTCCGATGGTTTGTTGGCAGTTTAGGCTTAATTATTCTGTATTTATTAAGCTAAAAATTTAATGATCGTTGATTCGTGCTGTACTTTGTGAGGAGAACACAATGCAGAATTTAAACTTGACTTCACATTCTGATATGGAATGACCATTAATTTGAATTCGGAAGTTTGTTTACTTCTTGTGACCTTAAGGCATGACGTTTAGCAACATCTTGTCGACACGAGTATGTTAGGCTCACGTGACATGGAGCTGCAACGATGATCTTAGATATTGATTCTCTTCCCTATAGCGTTTTCCTTTTTCCTTAGCTACAACCTCTGTCCCTTAGAGTTTAGTAAGGACTTAGGTGAGTTAGGGCACTGCACTTTTGTATCCGAAACTTGTGGAAAAGAGATGTCGCGTGATTTGTCGTTGCGTGCAATTGCATCATAAACTTTGATTGGCTTAGTGTAGGTAAGTCTAGGAATGTAAATCTGCCCTACAGGCTTGAGGGTTTGCCCCCCAGGAATCTTTCTTATGTTATAGTGAAGCTGCCAGTGGATAAAGCGGAGTATGACAGGAAGTGTCGTACAGTGCTATCGTGCCACTTAGATGCGGGGATGACAGAAGAATAGTTTTCGTTAGGCTATCCACTAACATTGGCCCATATAGGCTACAGTAAGAAGATCGGTTTTGTGGCTGTTTAACCTTTCGACTTTTTGGATTTTACATTGTGGGTACATTATACGTATATCTACTTCTCTGCAGACACTCGCTTCCGCACCGGTATGACGGTTTGAAATCAGTTTAAAAATTCGGTTTGACAAAATGTTGGTAACATCCCTCAGGATGAATATTTACTTGCTACGCAAATTATGCTTCAGCTAAATTCTTTTTGAACTTTGTGATGCTACATGGCCAGTGTTTCAGCTGCTGTAATTCCTTTTGTACCATTAATTGTTGTTGCAGCTGAAAGATCCTTCAGTTAATAAATGCATGTTCGTTCTTCGGCACGTTGAATGTCTTCATTGCAATGGTAAGGAGTTAAGCAGTGGTCACGGGAGTCAACTGGCGGCAGCCTATCATGCAATATCGGTTACTGCTAGCGCAGTCCAAATCCCATACTTGGGCAGTTGACCAGATGAGCCAAGCAAGGACAGCTCCGCAACAGCGTCAACATACTACTGCCATATCTCCAAGCACATGGCAGAAGATAGCCCTGATATAAACTTTTATCCACCTCCCCTTCCCCCCTCACAACCCCTGATTTTAGCAGGAACTTATAAAGAGTCCGTCAGCTACAAGGAACGTTGGACAGTATTCAGATTCTGTCCTAGCGTATGGTAGAAATATTGCCCAATTCACCGAATGCGTTCTACTTTCACGTGATCTTAACTCAGCCAGTAAGTCCGTCGGTCTACAGATCAAAGAAGGTTATGATTCCAGGCAGCTGTCGAAAATTTGATGTGTTAAATTACATTTTCGAGGGAAATCCAGTGTCCACCTGGGCTGTTTTTATTGTATCTACTTCCCTCGCAACCTACATTCCTGCAATGATCCGTCAAATTTTTATTTTCACTGGTTACGATTTAAGCGATCGAGCGAATCGCCTGATACGACCAGAAATTAGCATATACTGTTTCAGAGTTCTTCATTACTTGTTTGTCATATACTCCTGACTTTAGTGAATTGTTTAAACTGTTATTAATATCGATAGCAATATTCAGTGAAAAGCTACCCCCTCCCTAACTGGCAAAAAACCGCAAGTACATAACAAACCCTGATTTTGATCTTTCGCCACGTTCGGCCTTGGTCCCCTGAAGATAGACAAATCCCGTTGTAGACAAAACATGGGCAGTGATGGTACAAAACCTTCCACAGATGAAAACGAAGCATAGGCATAATGATCACAGATATGAAAATTACACGCCACGACTACCAACATTTTGTCTGTAATTCGATTCGCCACTCTGACACACTCAGTTTTAAGGTGATCAAGAACAAAAAAGCTGACGGCGGTCGAAAATTAAAATATATTTTTGATATGTACTTTTTTTTTTTTTTGTCAGTCGGGGGTCATCTGTTCAATGAGTCTTTCTTCCCGTAAAGTAACCCTCAACTTTCAGATCGCAATAGTATAATGAACCTCTTCTTTCAGGGACCCGGAAACCGCAGAGGAAGAGATTTTCCAATACACATTGGCTTAATCGCATAAGAATGTTTGGCAGGTATGGAACAAGCGTTCAGTCTTTAGGGAGCGAAGGTGGGGAAAGTGAGCAACCCTGTGCAGGCCCGCGAGCGAAACATTATTAATCTCCCTGCATGCATTGCTTACTGCCAGTTTGGCGCCATATCAAAACTTTTCTTTTGTTTCTCACTCGCGTCTTTCAAACATGATGATGGTGTGTTAAAAGTATGTAGTCAGGGCCAAATCGGAGGCTCTTTAGGGGCCTCAGGGGTCATTCGTCACCTTCTGCTCGAGCTGCTTGGCCCCCTCGTGCCACGGCCCTGTGCACTAATGAAAGGAATTTGCTTACGGGGCCTAATTTAATTTCACTCTGTTCCCTGAGCATGAATTGATTAATTCCGTGTAAATATTGTCCTAACAACTGCAACAAATGAATCTAAAAGCGGCATTCCAGCTCGCAGGCCAAAATGCTTTATGAATATTCGTTTATATACAATAGCGTGAATAAAAATGCGTTGGAATTTTCTCCAGGGCTAGCATCCACCTGCCAGGAAAGCAGAGGAGCGGCCAGATATGAAAAGGGGTATAGGAAGCGACCAGACCAGAAAAGGAAGGCAAGGCAAGGAGGGAGAGAGAGGGAGGAAGTAGGAACTGTTGCAAAGAGGAAGAGAAGGGGTCTTTGTGTCTGGTCATCCAGGCGTAATAACTCATTTCCTCCCTATCAGTTTGCAACGCTGCACATTGTGGAATTCCCTTGTTTGCAGTTCGCCGTTGGGTTATTGCGCGTTCATTATCATACGCTGGGAACGTTTTAAAATCGTTTGTAATTTGTTTGTTGTGAACTATTTATATTCAGTTGTTCTTGGTCCAGTCTAATAATTTCTGAATTGAATTAGAATTATTATGTAAACTTGAAGTTTCCCATCGCACTTCATGTGCGTTCGCGCATTATGAGTCAACACGATTCAGAATGTCAAAATATTTAATATCTCAGACTTCCAGATAATTTTATTAAAACTCCTGAACTGCTCCAACAAGACACCAACAAGAAAACAGAATGTACTAGGACTATTATTAATCGTAAATCTGTAAAAATTCCCTATTTTGATAAATTGGCTTGTATTCTTCAAAACGCTTAAAGGGCAAATACATCCATTTTGACATGCATGCTTTACTTTTGGGTCATTTACACAATAACTAAACACAAGAATTGCGGTAAGAATACGTTACGTACGTTCGACACAACAATTTAATTATTGCATCACCAAAACACGATATGGAGACCGCCATTGTTTTGCTGGAACGCGCAGAAATTAATGCCGACTGATGTCACTCTTCGATTTCGACTCGCAGCCGATTGAGATAGCTCTATTGGCTGTGACGGCTCGAGCGTCTGACGGCCTTAGCTGGCCACTACAACTGTAGGCCAGCTAAGGCCGTCGGACGCTTGAGCTCTCACATCCAATAGAGCTATCTCAATCGGTTGTGAGTCGAAATCGAAAAGTGACATCTGTCGGCAATAATTTCTGGGCGTTCCAGCAAAGTAAAGCATGCATGTCAAAATGGATGTAATTGCCCTTTAGCGTTAATGATATATGAAGCGTTTACTCTGACATACCTGCTACCTTGAGTCATTCACTACGTTTACGTGACCTCTTCGAAGCGCTTCAGAGGTATACGCATCACGTCCGTGTCGCCTCCGAGGGTCTTGTAAACACCCGTTTGTGGCACTTTCTCCATCTGGCGCTACAGAAACCAAAGCACTTTACAGACGTTCGAAGTGCATCGTCTTTATTCATGTAAACACTCACAATCGCATTGAGACGTTGGAGAACACCTGGTAAATATGGTGGACACATATTTTGTGCTAGTGCAAAACCCGAATTTTAGGTAAATAAACTGAAAATAAGCGTAGATGACTAGAAAGACCAGTAAGACTTGCATACGCTTGGTTATTTGGGTTTGAGCTGACCTAGTTTACCACACGCAGAAGCTAGAGCAGCGTGGTACCTACTCACTATTCGCCAAGGGAAGTCAGGTAGGAAAGGGTTTTCTGAGCATGCTGGCATGAAGCGCCTTCTTTAGTGCATTGGCCGTAATCGCGGTCTTTCGTCTTGTAAACAGGTGCCGTGTTTTGACGCACATTTCAAAGCGCATTGTTAAAAATTCACTTTCATGTGGCCGTGCAAATGTTGCGAGTTTTGTTTGTGTTGTTTGTGAATTTGAAAACCTCTTCGAGTGGATAAATTTGATTTCCGATTTGTTCCTTTTCTTGAAACCTGTGGAAAGTGATATTGTATTTTCAATGTTCTTATAATGTATTTTAGCTTTGTGTTGACGGAAAAAGCTACAATAGCCTATAAAGCCTCTCTTTATATGTAATATCACTGCTGGTGATTGGTGATTGGCGTTATTCTGGTGTTTATTAAAGGGCAATTACATCCATTTTGACATGCATGTTTGACTTTTGGATCACTTACACAATAACTAAACACAAGAATTGCGGTAAGAATACGTTACGTACGTCCGATATAACAATTTAATTACTGCATCACCAAAACACGACACGGAGGTCGCCATTGTTTTGCTGGAACGCGCAGAAATTAATGCCGGCAGACGGAGACTCGCAGCCGATTGAGATAGCTGTATTGACTGTGAGGAGATCAAGTGTCTGACGGCCTTAGCTGGCCACTACACTGCCGGCCAGCTAAGGCCGTCAGACGCTTGAGCTCCTCACAGTCAATACAGCTATCTCAATCGGCTGCAAGTCGAAATCGAAAAGTGACATCTGTCGGCATTAATGTCTGAGCGTTTCAGCAAAACAATGGCGATCTCCGTGTCGTGTTTTGGTGATGCAGTAATTAAATTGTTATATCGGACGTAAGTAACGTATTCTTACCGCAATTCTTGTGTTTAGTTATTGTGTAAGTGATCCAAAAGTCAAACATGCATGTCAAAATGGATGTAATTGCCCTTTAAGAAGATGGAACCATTGACGTGTATGTGTTAGGTGACCAAGTCCTGTAACTTTTTTTGTTACGTCAACATTGTTTTGCTGTCGATGGTTTACTTCCAGAAGCAGTGTAATGCCACACACAATGTGACGCAAGCCAAAGGAGCATCGCATCCTGTAATGGTGTGTCTGTCAATCTCCTGTCTGTCTCAACGATAACTTTTGAACCCAATGTCGTGATTCATTTCAAATGTTTCCACTTGCCCCGTTTGTGGATTTAAGTTCATAACCCAATGAAACGGGCAAGAGGTTTTGGGAATTTTGACTCTGCGATGTCAAAATTATGTATGTCATGGACGCAGCAATATTTATAATCATTATTCAAAGAGAATATTCAGAAATTAATGTACAACCAACAGAATACACATAAAACGACACCAAAAAGCACTTGCAACATGTCTTTCAGTTAACAGTTGAAGACTATAATTTAATACACAAATTTAGGTAATACATCACCCTTTTGAGTCTTCACATTGTTTTCAGTTAAGCCCTTAGGTCAGCCGTGAGTTTCGAGCCAGCATTCTCTTCGTTTGGCAACGACGATGCCAAACGTTATAGAGCCACGTTTCCCAACCGGTGAGGCGGGCCTCCCTTGGAAGGCGCGGAGCAACTGCAGGGGAGGCGCGAGACACTGCCGGCACCGTACTTAAGGGCGCATTTACGCAACGCATCACCTTTGCATTCTCGCAGCTAGAATTTAATCGCGATGGAAAGGTGTCATTGCCATGGTAACAACGCTACCTGGATTAGCTAAATCCGACATCGTTTGAGTGAATGCTTGCAGTCTTATAATGAGTGACATTAAGACAAAGAATTCCTCATGACGAAACAATTTCCCAGTCACTTCTGAACTCACATTATTGACTGTTTTCGTTGCGAGACGGCATAGCTAAAATCGCCACCATTTTAGAATTTCCGATAATTTCTAGCTTCTAGTTGCGAGAATGTTACTAAAGGTGAGTCATTCAGTAAACGTACCCTATAGATCAGTGACGATTTTATTTTTATTTTTAACTATGCATCATAATTTTCATTGTTAAATATCGTTGTTAAATATCATTGTTAAATATCGCCTTATCATTGTTAAGGCGAAATTTTCATTGTTAAATATCGACAGATTTTTGTGCAATCTACAGCCATTTTAGCCAAAATTCTAGACATTTTTTTTCCTAATATGACAACGCTGCCTCATGGTAGTGAAAAAAAATTGCACAGCCATTATATGTTTTTTTTTTGGGGGGGGGGGCACCATTGCCTGCTAGTCCCAACGGGGAGGCGTACTGTAGAAAAAGGTTGGGAACCACTGTTATAGAGAACCGCCACAAAACTTCAGCAGCGTGATGGTGCCCTATAGTGTTATGTCAAAGACAAATGAAAAAGGCGACTCTGCAACAGAGGAGTGGTCCTTCCCCCACAAAGCTTGTGATGTGCCTTGGGACTTAGTTTTTGCCCTTTCTCGACTATATTGTTTTGAAAGCACACTATCTTGCAACGGGTTTGCACTGGAACAAAATTTTTAAAAATTGCCTAACGCTACATCATTTCCCTGTACAAATTCAGCAACATGCGATAACCTAAAAATGTTTTATCCCATTGTAACACACCTCAGCAAATTTTATTCTGTTGCACACTTTATCTGCAGCTAGATGGTGGCGTAGTAGTATTACGTCATATAAAAAGGAAAAAGGCGATTCTGCAATAGAAGGAGCAATGCATGGTCCCTGGCCACTTTATTCCTCTGGCTGTCCTTATGTAAGCTTCAGCATGAACTTCCATGTTAAACGTCAAACTTTGAACTCCTGTAGTTTCGCCCAGAAAGTAGTTTACACAGAGCAACGAAATTCAGTATTTCGGGTCGTGTCGTAACTCCTTCACTGCATTGCAAATTTTAATGATAACGATCGAACCCTTCGGCGTCCACAGTACGGCCATTTCTTGGCGTTGTTGTTGTTGTTGTTGTTGTTGTTGTTGTTGTTGTTGTTGTTGTTGGGACTCTTTGCCCTCACCTGGAGATCGAACCACTGATTCGATCTTCAAGTTCTATAGCTTAAAGCGTAGGTATGGACAAGGCCTAGAGCCTTCCGCATGCTATTTTAATGTAACTGCAATATTCTTGTGACGGAAAGCCAAATGGGCTAGAAACTTTGCTCTCACCTAGAGATGGATCCAATGAACCGATTTTCAATTTCTATAACTTAAACTGCAGGTATTGACATCAAGCAGGGCCGCTTGAACGCGATTTTTGTGTGACTGCAATATCCTCGTCGGCAGAGGATTTATTATTAAAGGGCACTGGGCAGAAATCATTAATTGGAGTACACAAATTCTTGCAAATCCTGCTAAAAGCATGAAATTTGATACACAAGTTTTTCTTAGCAGTACAATCAAACCAGCTATGGATTCCCATGAAATATCCCCAAGGGCGCCAGCGCCCTCCCCCCTCCCCCAACATCAAGCAGATCAAGCTAAAAACATGAAATTTGGTACACAAGTCATTCGTAGCAGCATAAATACAATCAGCGATGCAACCACCATGATATACCCCCAAAGGGCCCCCAGCGACCCCCAGTCCCACCTCACTGAGGTTTGACCAACAAATTTTTGCAAATCGAGCTAAAAGCTTGAAATTTGGTACACAAGTCATTCTTAGCAGCAGAAATCGAACAAGCTGTGGAACCCCCATGAAATACCCCTAAATGGCCCCCAGCATCCCCTGTGTCCACCTCATTGAGGTTTAACCATCAAATTCTTGAAGATCGAGCTAAAAGCATGAAATCTGGCACACAGGCCATTCTTAGCATTACAAATCAAACCAACCATGGAACCGCCCAAGAAATTCACCTTAGGGCCCCCCTCCCTCCAGCGCTTTCCTGTGCCCCCTCCCGGATGCTTGACCAACAAATTACTGCAGATCGAGTAAAACGCTTGAATTGTGGTACACAAATCATTCTTAGCAGTACACACATCGAACCAGCCATGTAACCCCCATGAAATATCCCCAAGCCATCCCATCCCCAACTCTACCCTCCCCCCCTCCCTGCGGCTTGACCAACAAATTATTGCAGACGAGCTAAAAACATGAAATTTGGTACACAAATCATTCATAGTAGTACAAAATGAACTACCTGTGGAACCCCCTTGAGATAATCTGCAAGGCACCACAACCCCCCCCTCTGTACCCCCCTCCTTGAGGCCTGACCAACAAATTCTAGCAATTAGTGCTAAAAGAATGAAATTTGGTACACAAGTCATTGTTATCAGTACAAATGAAACGAGCTATGGAACCGAAAAATTCTTGTTTATCGTACTGGAAGTATGCATTGTGGTACACCAGTCATGCCTAGCAGTAGAAATTGAAACAGCCATGGATCCCCATGCAATACCACCACAACCTCCCCCATCTCCCCCCCCCCTCCTGTACACTCCCATGAAGTATCAATGACCAAAAAATTCTTGCTGAACGTACTAAAAACATGCATTGTTGCAGTAGAAATCGAACTACATACGGAACCCCATGTGATACACTCACCCCCCGGTGTTCCCTGCGTCCTCTCCATGAGGCTGATGGTCAACAAATTCTAGAATGAGTTATATGCCAACTCATGTTTTAGCGTGATCAGCAAGAATTTGTTGATCAATAACCTCGGTGAGTGTGGTCGGAGGCAGGAAGGGGCCTTAGGGGGGTATCTCGAGTGATTCCATCACTAGCTCGATTTATAAGCTAAGAATTGACTTGTGTACCAAATTTCATGGCTTTTAGCTCGATGTTCATGATTAGCCCAAATTCTGGCCCGTAACAGCTGTATACTACACCTGAAGATCGAACCAATGAACTGATGCTCAAATTTTACAGCTTAAAACCTAGGTATATTAAGAAGGCCTATGGCCTTTTGAACGCTATTTTAATGTGACTACAATTATTGTTGTTCTTCTTATTCGGCAAATTTTGCTCTCACCTAAAAAAACTAAAGAACCAAAGAACCGATTTTTAATTTTTATAGCTTAAAATTTAGTATTAAATACCAGTTATTTTAAGGGGATTACAGAATTCTTTTCTGTGTTATTCTTGCTGAAACAAGAAAAAAAATTAATGGATATTTGTATTAAAAAACTATTAAGCATATAAAATACGGATGTAAGCCTTAAAAAACTTAAAAAGCAGACATTAGAAAAAGACATGTAAGCCATCACCGTCCCATTAAAACGTGTAAAAGAATCTCCAGCGTCCCAAAAATCAAGCTGGAGTTTCTTTTACACTAGTTTAAAACTGATGGCTTACATGTCTTTTTCTAATATCTGTTCCTTTAGGGCTTTATTTTAAGGCTTACATCCGTATTTTTTATGCTTAAGCGTTTTTTTAATACTAATAACATATCTAAGGTACAGAGACAAGAAAGAATCTCTTTTTTTCTTAAGGGTCCTCCATACAATGCTAGACAAGCTCAATGCATCATAATAACTTGGTAATCATATTGGACTGACGGATTGAGCCTACGAAGTGTTGTAGGCAGGACCCACACGAATACTCCATAATAAATTCTAAATTCCACAACAGGGCTTTCACAGTAGAAATTCATTGTTTGTAGCTTTCGGCAGGTATTTTTAATCTACCTATGTTCAGTTCTTTTCGAGCTCTTAATTTGTTTCAATTTTTGTAGACTCTTTGTTCGTGTGGAAATCGATGTTTACAGAACAGCTATGGAATTTCTAGTGAACCTTGCGAATGCCTTTTGAACTCTTTAGTTTCCGCTGTTGTGGCTGTAACCTTGTAGCGTGAAAACCCTTCGTTATTGGAGGGAAAAAAAGCACTGAAAATCATCAACCTGCAAAAAGTAACTGTAAGATTTGTAAACTTGCTGGCTTTTTACATGTTGTTGAAAACCCTTTGTTGTTAATACATTCATTGTTAGGATGGGCGCATGGCTGCGGGCCAGGGCTCACAATAAAAGCAATCAATCTGAAACTTTTGTCACTACATTGTTAGCTACTGCGCATCAAGTGCCATATGCGCCGGGCCGGGCTGCTGTTGACGAGTGGCGGCTGTGTTGGTGCACAGCCACCTACAGTAAAGGCCGGATCAAATTAAGATAAATTAGGCGCGTAAAATCAACCACCGACATAGAAAGAACCGCAAGTTTGCTAGGTGCTGCCATGTCTACACCAAGTGGCTAAATTTCAAACTAACCGACGAGGGTTCCAAATTCTGTCAACCGATGACGCCACTTGGCAAACTTGTTGCGTCGGTATTTGTCGCGCCTTATAGCGAAGCATTGTGGAAGGCAAAGCTGATCCTGCCTTTACTGTAGGTGGCTGTGGTTGGTGCCTGCTGCTAGCTCCTACTCACTCTGATGGAAGTTGACTGGTGTTTTTGATTTGTTGGGTAACTACTGAGTCTTTGTGTAGTTGTAATCGTTGGTTAAGTTGGTGTTGGCCGTTGTTGGGATCTGATAAGAAGTGTGAATTCTGTATGAAACGGTATTCAGTTGTTAGGTTTACGGTTTAAGATTAAGCTTAGAGTTGAGTGTATGACTAATAGGTCCTTAGACTCACGTAAATAAAAATTCAATTCAATTCAAGTGCCATCTCTCTGGGTCTGTTAGCGGTCCGGCCTCAGTGTGAAAACATAAGTGTTCTGCGAGTGGTTGTGATGCATTGCACCGAGACTGGAAACTTTTACTAATGGTTGGATTTGTACGATACAGACTGCGACTGCTACTATAATATTGTTATTCTTAGTATTGGGAATTTAAGATAACAAAATTACAGCAGCAATAAATACTATAATGACACAGATCCAAATCCAACCGTTGGTGAAACCTCCAAGTTTTAGTTTTGTTATTGTTGTTCTCTTTTGTGTTTTGTGAAGCAGAATGTCCGAGTTGGGTCACCACTTCCAGAACAAATCAAATCAAATCAAGCAGTTGTGAGAGCTTTCCGTTGACCCTCCCATGCAATAGCACATTAATAGAGCACAAAACCAGGCCGAGAACTTTACGAAAAAAAAGTTCATCAAATTAAGGGCAGGATATATGCTTTTCGGTTCAAAACTGCTTTTAAAACTTTCACGCCGTTTATTTTCCCAATCTGTAAAGTTGTTCCAGCACATTTACTGCGCCTGCGCGCTCGTAATAATCACCTCTGGCTCACTTCAGCCAGTCATACATCAAACACAATTCACGTAAACGGCATTGTTTGTTTTACAGCTTAAGAAGGGGGCGCCACGAGAGCAAGGAAGCAACTTCATCGCTTTTGGTAATGGTGGCCGGCAGTTCACGGTGCCAGCTCGTTATAGCTAAAACCCGATTCGACCTGACTTGGCAATACGATAGCTTTAAGCTGAAGGAAGAGAGATGGAAGACCTGGTGGTGGAGGGGAGGTGGGGCGAAATGGAGGATAGCGTAAGAAAATATTTTAATTACGAGACCTTGCTTGGCTGCTGGTGCAACGAATGGGGGAAGGGGCTCGGGGGTGCGATGGGAGAGAAGAAGGAGCTAAAGGAGCGGCTTATTGGAATTGATTGCAGCAATTATTCAGTTAGAATTAATTGGACAAATCCTGCAGATTGATTAACAACGTTGGAGCTTGCTGTTAATTTGACGCGGCAGCCTTATTTGTCGTAGCCGACCTGATGAATAACAAGCGCGCTTGCCTCCCAATTTGCCGTTGGACTCTAGCGCAGGCTGCTGGAGAGAAGAGCACCCCTTTGTCCAGTTGTATTCCGGGGCCAAGAGACAGCTCAGAGACCCCCTTAGCGACTTTGACTGTATGGCTTGGTCGCTGCCTGCAGGACTCGAGCAAATAAATTGTGGTGACTCGCGCAGGCCAGGCCAAGGTTTGTAATAACCCTGATAGCCTAGCAAGGAGGGCAAAAGGTGAAAACGGAGAAAAGGCCGCAAATCAACCGTAGTTGTGGAAGAATGAAGTTTCAACTTTGACATTTAAAGAGAGTTTAAAAGAGAAAGAGAAGAAAGTGCATTTCAAAGAAGGAATGAAGTTGAAGTGTGAACATGTTGTGGCAGTGATTGAAAACTCAACGGCACCTAAGCACCTATTATTGTCTCATTGGTTTGATTTTGCATTATTCAAGTGCTTTCAGTTCTTTAAGAGTAAAATAAATTAGCTTTGGTAAGATGACAGGTAAACGAACTCCTATCGGGATGATGACCCATTCTGTGCTACGACGGGAGTTTACTTAGCAGCATTTGGCTTTTGACAGACATCTCGCAAAACCATTGCAAAACCACAGTATAAAATGTTCTCCTATGTTTGTTTTATTTATTATTCTATTTTGCAGTAAAAGAAAAAACACAAACTTTTAAAACTATATTTTAATATTTAAAATTAGACATCAAATTGGTGGCTTATCAGGTCGAGTGGCAGTAAGAAGATAGTGATGGTAAAAAGATAGCTTCACGTAGAACCAGAATTTTTTAAAGCGTTGTAAAAAAGTTGTATTTAAAAGAATGAAAGTAGCTTGTGTGTCATAGGGTAATTTTAACCAGGTTCATATTTAATTATTGTATTTTATAAGGTTTGGCCATCTTAAACAGGGACAGAATCGGGTTTTCAGTCATGCTAACTTACAACAACAGTCGATATGTTTTTTCCCAGCATATCCGGGGATGTATACATACAAGGCAGGGAAAAAAAGACGGAAAAGTTTACACCAAGCAAGCAATTCTTCTAGTCTTCTCCCATAACCCCCCCCCACCCTCCTCACAGACACAGCAGGGAAAATAGGATGGGGGAGGGGAAGGCGGTGGAGAAAGGGCATTGTAAGAACCCCTTCTTTGCCTCAGGGCGAATGCTTCACAGGAAAAGTATAAAGGGGTAGCGAGCTCATTTTGAGACACCACACAGTGGGAAGAATGATAACTACAGCCAGGCGGCAGTTCAATGTCTGCTATTGTGTGCATTGCGTTATCGCATTATTTTGTGGCTTGTACGACAGACAACAAAATTTCATAATTCTAACACAACTGCATATTGAACTATTCAAGTCCATGTGCTTCGGTGACCAGCAAATTGCTGACCCAACTCAAATGACCGATCAGTGGTAAAAAAATTCGTTTACGAGCGGCATAAAAATGAAGTTTAAGCCTACCTAATACGCAATAGCAATGCTGAAGTAAACGAAATTACAGGTAGGAAGACGAAATGCGATGGGGGCTAGTATCGCTACGTCAAACAGAGGAAAACATCGCAAACATCGTAAATCAAAATTACTTTGTAAATCGAAATCGAAACTGTAAAACAATATTACTTGGAGAATCGTTTTTCAGAAAGAATACAAAAATTCTCAAACCGAATCCTGCTCATGCTTCTACGAAATGTATAATTTGAGCATTTTGGCACTCAACTCCTTTCTGCAAGTTTGCCTTGACCTACGGTCTTGGGAAATTAAATCTGGAACACAAATTACTGATTTCATAGAATCACTTATGGGGTATTATAGCGGAATTTTTTTTTTACGCAACGTGAGCGTAAAAAAACTACATTCTAACTTGCCCGATAGTCTGTTTGCCAACTCTAACTTGCCCAACACTCCGTTTGCCCTACACTCTAACTTGTCCGATAGTCCGTTTGCCCTACACTCTAACTTGCGGATAGTCCGTTTGCCGACTCTAACTTGCCTGACAGTCCGTTTGCCCTACCTTCTAACTTGCCCGATAGTCCGTTTGCCGACTCTAACTCGCCCGACACTCCGTTTGCCCTACACTCTAATTTGCCTGATAGTCCGTTTGCCCTACACTCTAACTTGCCCGACAGTCCGTTTGCCCTACACTCTAAACTTCCCCATCAGTCCATTAGCCTACACTCCAGACAGTCCGTTTGCCCAACGCTCTAACTTGCTTGGCAGTCCGTTTGCCTATCACTCTAACTTGCCCGACTGTCCATTTGCCCTACACATTAACTTGCCTGACAGTCCGTTAGCCCTACACTCCAGACAGTCCGTTTGCCCAGCACTCTAACTTGCCCAACAGTCCGTTTGCCCTATCTCTAACTTGCCCGACTGTCCTTTTGTCCTGCACTCTAACTTGCCCGATAGTCTGTTTGCCCTACACTCTAACTTGCACGCCAATCCACTTGCCACTCATATGACACTCAACTTAGAAGGATTTTCACCAAGTTTTTGCCATTTAACATTAAGCGCCGGATTAATCAAACCAACTAATACTTCAAACGTTAAACGATAAACTTGAGTTAGGTTTAATCAATGAATTCAAACTGTGACATCTCGGCCTTAATATATATAACAAGTAACGAGCAGTTTCTAAAACTCAGCAAACAGCTTAGAATTGTAGCGGCCATAGCTCGTCAAAGTTGTTCTTAAACGTGTGGTGATGTTACCGATCCCTCTGCGTGACGTCACTCCTGAAACATTCTACTCGTCGGCTCTTTGAGGCGGTTTTTTCCGCTGAATACACCGACTAACAATGGCGGACTTGCAGTTTGACTTCACTAGGATCATTAATGTAAACATAATTAACAAATGACGGAGATTGTCGTCACACAGAGAGACCCTGCTAAGCTAAATGGAAGGTAGACAAGTCACGCGCCTGTAAGTAACAAACGCATTTGTCAGCCAATCAACGTAAACCTGCTTAACAACTCCCTGAACAACACAAGCGTATCGCAAGCGTGATGGTCAGCATCGTTTTTAAACCACTTCCTTCGTGATTGGTCCCCATTTTGTTCATCGATGCAACACGCAATTACCATAAATTGCCTATTTACAGCCCCTGACAAAGCTAGGCCCTCCCCCCCCCCCCCCCCCCCCCCAAAAAAAATGTTTTCAATTTAAGGTCAGAAATCGTAAAATTACCATAGGTTATTTCAAGATTTCCGACCTAAATGTTTTTAGGTCGTAGTAAGCCATACTGACACTGATTGGCTGTGTCAGACTGTACAGGCCTCTATGGCATAGCAGTAGAACTTCGTCCTTTGGTTTCAAAGGTAGTGGGTTCAATTCTCCGCTCAGGCAGTCTGACATTAAGTCCAAAAGGCAACGTAAATAGCAGTGCATCCGTATTTATTTAACACTTCTCGACCGCATTTGCCCTTCCGACCGTAGAACGATCGTCTAAACGCCGAATTTTCGGCGATGGAGTTCGCCCTAAACACCTTCCATCGACAGAAGATTCGAATTACGGATTCGAACCCAACTGCCTCGGGGCCCACCTGAAGAAGTGGGGCCCCCAACAATGTACTTCTCATCATAATGCAAAATAATTTTTTTCATAGTGTTCAATTTTGATAAACTGCTGTTGCTCTTACCAATTTACTAAGACGAAACAGGGTGTGTTTTCCCTCATACTAGTTTCTATTTTTCCTCCTGGCACAAAGCTACACAGTATCACACATTAGTTTGATGGCCCTGCAACACCACACGGGGTGAGGGGGGCCGTTTTTTTTTCATGTTGTGCCTCAGGGCCACAACATGGATCAATAAGACCCAGGTTACGGCCCACCCCCATTTATTTTTATCGAATTAATTATAACAGCCCATATGCGATTTCCGGTCACTTGTGGTGCCGTCGGAAGTTGAGCAGTTCGATGAGTAAGAAAGCGCTCTTTGTTTTTCACAGGTACCATTTACCAGCAATGGCGGGCTTCAATTGAACCGCCAACAGAAAACACAAATTATAAATGCGTCGGTTTTAAGTAACAACCAGACCGACCGATGCTTTCTCATGTCGGTGACCTTTAAGCTATGAAGAAAGCAAAAGCCTCCCATTAAAGTGTTAATTTTAATGCGTGGGTTTGTGAAATTTAAACTGGGGCTCTTTACATTTTTTTGAGAGCTGCACGAAGACTAGCTGGGACGCGGGCGTGGTAAGACTCTGGAGGGTGGGGGTGGGTTGGATGGTTGGGGGCAGAGAGGCGGCGTTGGTGGAAGGAGGTTACACCAGAAACTGGTCTTAGTTCAGAGTGGGAAGCGTAACATGTGGTGCACTTTTCCCCCCGGTGGCCTTATGCAAATTTGCATTTTAAGCTGGCTGGCAGGCAGGCAGGCAAAGCAAACGGGCGACCTGAACCCGATCTTCCCTAATTGTTGGCCGAACCCACTAAAGATATTCTCTCAAGTTCTTGGTTGGCTGAAATGAGGAGGGCTCTTCTTTTGTTTTCCTTCTTTTTGAAGGTTCGCTCTTGTGATCCCACCGAACGAACGAACGAACGAACGACCAACAAGGAAGACATTTTTCGCCTCTCGAACCGGTCGTCCTTAGATAGCCCCAATTAAAACCAGTCCCCCCACTTAGCTCTTTGGTCTACCTATCTCGCCGCATCATACAAATCCTGCTTTGATACAAATCCAAGATGGACGCTCCCATGACAGAAAAATTCGCTCCCGTAATTTAGACATTTTGCGAATATATCTGCTGCCATCCACCAGTTTAAAATGGATATGAATGACTGAACTCACCTAGTTCGAGGCGGGACCAACAGTATGTTATTTCAGCGTTTAAAAGTGCTAAAAGCAATAACTCCAGTGCGCGACGATCAAAAACCTAGGACGATATAATGGTAAACTGCGTTTACCGGACAAGCAGATTCATGATTTAAGGTGTTTCAGCTGTGATACTTCCGCTTTGAAACTATGCATGACAGCCGCCATTATACCTAGGATGATTTATGGTAGACAAGCAATTCGGCTGTCGCCATGAGAACCTCAGTCGGACACTCGCTGACTTCAATTAAACTCTAAAATGGTTTCCTTAATACTTCCCTTTAGAGACGAACGTTTGAACAAATATTCCAATAGCTGTTTACTTTTAGAAATTGATGTTTGTATCGTTTTAAGATGTACAGCGTTTTCACATTTGTATAGCAACCTTCCTTTAATATAAAAATTTGCGTTGCCTTCGTCGCACGCCACGGGAGTGATTATACGACAGGAATGATGAATTATGGGATGTGTATCTCACGAATCCCATTCAGGCGAGAGCAGAAGCGAGAACGATGTGCACCATTGGAACCGCCATGTTTCTTCTGTTTTCAAAATTATTGTTTTATTCTGAAATTGATGTTATGCTCATTATAGAGCGTTACAATAATTTTGTAAATAAAATAAATAAATAGATAGATTGTGGGAATGGCCCATCGCGAATCTCATTTAAGAGCAGAACCGGAAGTTAGCTGGCGCCATGTTGGAGTTAGAAGGCATCGGCCAAGCGCCGGAAGGAGCCCCGAAAGCCAAGGTTTGAAATGCATTGTTTCCAGTACAGTTGCAACCCACTGAAAAAACAAGCCTAACCGCAAGGTAGATATTGAGTAACTAAACCATGCGCAAAGGCTGTTTGCCGTGACGTCACCATGAGTTAGCCAATGACGAACGAGAACAACGGCTGTTTGACCGTCTGATTGGACTAGCCCAATCACGTGATATACACGTCACAGCAAACAGCCATTGCGCGTGGTATAAGAATGTCTGTCACTTCCATGCTTCCAAATCAAATGGAAGAAAGAGTTTCGTCAGCCCCGCCAGGGTTGGATATACGGGTGATAGTTTATATCGGAACTATTGTTTCCCCACATGCTCTGAAGGAGTACACCGTTAGTATGGCTTATAAAGTTAACTATAGATATCGCATCTTGCCTCTTCCAGTCCTACACGAGATCCTAGCG
>JAHWFP010053477.1:18853-35878 GCA_023313725.1 Lithobius niger | reverse complement strand
ACAGTCCACAGGGGCGCGCTTCGCGCGCATTATCATATACATCGAGAATTGGTGTAATCAGAAATAGTATGACGCAAGCATTTGTGAAACAAGGAACAAATTATGCTACTTCCTTGTTTCACAAATGCTTGCGTCATACTTTTTCTGATTACACCAATTCTCGATGTATATAATAATGCGCGCGAAGCGCGCCCCTGCGGTCTGTGATTCCGGCCGCAAATATCGATATACACCAACCAATTTTTCGTCTGCTTCAGCCATTTTGTCTGTTACCGGAACGAGATAATTTCCGTGTACTCAGGTTTTCTTGTTGCCCCTCCACCTCGCAGCATCGCGATGACGGAACGACAGTTGTGCGTAGCGTTTTAGCGTATTTTAATATTTTTTTTTTTAAATAAAAAAGCGTTTGCACACGTTTTCGTTATGATTTTTGGAACCCTAACGACGAAAGGAATCGATAGGTAGGTGAATTAAGTCGATAGCGTGAAAAGTAAGGTTTCCAAACAATTACCACCCAGTGCGGCTTAAGGGCTGAATGACACAGGCTTGGGAGACGAAGGGGTTGCCGCAATGAGATAATTTGTTTTGTATATTTTGATTTTTAGTCTTCTGTACAGCCGTACCGGCTGAGAAGACTATTGCAACGACTTTGTCCGTCCGTCCGACGCTTTTTTCAACTTCGCAACGGTACCAGAAATTGACGACCACTGTTTACAACGTTCGATTCAGTGTCAAAAGTTAGTTAAATAACATGGCAAATTAAAACATCGTTGCCTCCTTATAGCTAATAGACTTCTTCGACTTAACTAAATTAAATAATAACATTTCATCGTCGAATTGAAATCCTAAAGATCTGTGGTAACGCAGCCGTAAAAACAAAAACATTTTAGCTTCGTTTAAAAGAGTCTTGTCGCATTGTTGCATGAATGAATAGGCTTACGATCGAAGCAAATTCTCCATTAGGCCTACATGCTAATTACGAAACTAAAACTGCCGTTAAAAAAATTAGGCCTAAAAAATTAGATCAAAAATCACGTTACCATGGCAACGTCAATAGTTGCTACGAGTCGCTGCTGCAGCGTTTCTCTTGTCCTGTCCCTGATCTATATTAGGGAACGTTGTGCATTACGTTGCGTAACACTGTAACTGTGTGCCAGGATCGAGGCATACCGTATTGCAAAAATGAATAGGCTTACTGTACACAATCCAAATCTCCGTTAGTTGCTACTTACGAAATTAAAGTTGTAAATTAGGCCTAAACGCTGACAATTATGCCTAAAACGTAAAATTAGCTTAAAAGGTAACACATTTGTAACGGGCAATTCTGATAGTTACTGTTTTTAGATTATATAATAGAAATAGCTGTTGTAGTGCATGATAGATGTGTGCGCCTCAACATTGGAAGTGGACGAACTGTACAGAAGACCAATGCGACTAGATAGTCGCTGTAGCCCCTTGTTTATGTAAGGAAAGTTAGTTTTCATTGCAAAGTATCAGTTTTAATGGAGTCACTAATTTTAATAAAAAGACTAATTTTAATAATTCAAAAGTGTAAGAAACATTTTCGTGTAGCTAGAGAGCCAGTATATATGTGGGAAGGGGATGCCAAAAGCCAAGATGAGGCCTACTTTTCTAAAATTATGGGGTTGGGGGTGCCATGGAAGGGGGCGCCAAATGCCCGGTTCCCATGGGCGCAAATCTTAAAATTTTAAATTAAAGATGAAAAGTTACATATTGTTGCACGTCCTAACTGCTATATATATATATATCCAGACGTACTTTAAGCAACACAATCTACTTGGCTACGTTTCGATGTCAGAGATCAATTATCTAAACAGTCTAAATAAAAAACCGGTTAACAATTAATCTAACGTGAAAAGATCTGAGAATAATAATTGTGTTTTTTTCAGCTATTTTGAAGTTCTCCTCAACCTATATTTAGTTCCGAAACTCTTCATCCGAAAACTCTAAATACTCGAAATATACGACTTTTCGCACGATGGGTCGAGTCGAGCTTGAGCCCTAGTGATCAGAACACGATTCCACTCGGACTTTTCGAGTGTCCCACTGGAAAAAAAGGTCAGAACTCTTCAACGTCAACCAGGTCAAAACCAAAGTAGGGTGTAAATTTGGAGTGCGTGTCGGGGAAGAACGCCAACAAAAGAACTTCAAACCGAGCACGGAAGACTTCCTGCAGAGCCCTTGCTGGTTTGAAGTTCCTACCATTAAATGAGTGTAGTCGCCTTTTTGGGGTTTGGTTCGTTTTACCGATTCTAATTTGCAACCTAGCCCGGTTTTAACCCGGTTGAAGATAAGGTGTTCTAACCCTTATTGGAGCATCCGCCCTCTCTGTTAAGAAGCAGCAATGTAAATTTCTTTTTTAATTTTACTCTTTTGTGCTTCATTTGATAGTGACTGAATAGAGGCATCGAACATCGTGACTATGGTATGTTTATTTTTGGCACTTTGTCCTATTTTACGTGTTATACCATTATTAGGTTGAGGGGGGGGGGATTGAGGCTTAATGGCGCGTCGACAACTTGGTCATTAGCGCCAACCTCAGTCACAGTGCAGTGGTCCGGGTTGCCACTGCAACACACATTACAGAGATGTTATTCAAACCCCTAATCTAAATCTTGATATTAGGTTGATATTTGAGTAATTTCCTTACACGGGGAACAAAGACACAATGGACGACCATTTTCGAACAGGACCGCCTAGAAGGTGGAGGTTCCTTATCGGTCGATCCGACTGTGCCTGTGGCACCTTTCCACGAAAAGGTAATATTCCATTTGCCTGAAATACTGCCTCACTAATAGTGCATCTAGTCCAATAACAAATAGCACTTTGTTATTGGACTTGATGCACGAAGCAACATCCACTCTTTTCAAACAATAGCCAAAATCAAGTTAAAGGAAGCATCAAAGAACAGGTGGTCAGCCACAGCATGGTAGTGAATGGGTGTGTATTGGGGTTGAATCGCAGTAGACGGATTCACCACTAGTAAAACAGGAAAAAAATACCCACATCGTGTGTACTTGTGAAGCATGTCGTGAAGATATGAGGGAAGGTAGGTGCCTCTGTTCCTCCGTGGTGCACGTCCTTCCTCCCGTTAAATTTTTTTCTACCATTTAATATTT
This sequence comes from Lithobius niger, assembly GCA_023313725.1. NCBI lineage: Eukaryota > Metazoa > Arthropoda > Chilopoda > Lithobiomorpha > Lithobiidae > Lithobius > Lithobius niger. The sequence continues at coordinate 32,738 of JAHWFP010053477.1, read as the reverse complement.
TAATAATAGCTTCATCCACTACGCCACTGCATGCTCACTCACTGTCGTTCAGTGAATTTTGCTTAATTCAAAAAATCATATTTTATTTGACTATTTTATTTGACGTGTTGCAGGGACTTGATTTTTTTATTTTTTTAAACTGTTTTGCATAGCATCGCTTCTCATCAACAGCAAAGCTATTTGCCGTGTCAGTTTTCGAGAGCTCCGCCAATTTATCCAAATAGCACTGAATAAACCAATGTGATACTTACTATAACTAGGCGTTTAATTAAGTTCCGAAGATCCCGATTACTTAGGTGAACGAGGGATGCTATAATGCGTTAGTTCATTTTTTATTTTTTCATTTCCATCTTCAACTGAGAAGCACGCGAACTAATCTAACACTGATCTTTACGAACCCATCTAGATGGTTAGCGCTGCCACAGCGCATGCGATTTCTATAAAAAAAATGATAAAAGAAGGGTCCATTTTGTTTTTTTTTAAGTGTAAAATTGGCAGTAACCAGTGTTATATTATCGGCACGTTTAATATTTTCTGCATTATTCACACTGACATAAGTTTTACTATGGATAATTACGGCAAACAACTTTAAGTTGTTCATATAGCGCTCGGGGACACTACCCTTATATCTCGGGCTCCCCAGCGCTGCTACCAAAAGGTTAGAACTTACGAACCAACACTCATGCAATGAAGCTCCCGGGTCACGAAATTTCAAGCAAATCATAACAAAATTGAAAGCGTTATCGTGTCTCAAACAGACAGACACACAGAGACACACACAATCCTAGCTTAGTCGAGTATTAGACCTCGCTCGCTTATCGCATGAATGAAAATAATAATGGCAAATGCTTTCGCAGTAGTTAGGCTTGGGATGGCCTAATAATTTCACCTGTAGCATCGTAGAGGTGCAATAAACCTTCAACCACAGTTTATTATTCATCCTAACTTACTCCAAGTTCTTACAGGAACTACGAATCCCTTTTTTAAGACTCACCAAAAAATGTTGGAACGATTACACCGTCGCCAGCAGACCAAACGATCATAAGAACGAAAAATACTCCAACGTGTTGGGAATTTGGGTGCCATACGTAGACAGCGATGCAACAGCTTAGAAGTGTGGCAGTTCCAAATACGATAACTCTTAACCGTCCAAACAGTTTAACGAAGAATCCTTGTGACATACAAACGAAGATTTGTACACCTCCGTAACATAGCATGATCAAGCCCACTTTGGGAATGCCAATGGAACAGCTGATGTATGCCTGAAAGTAAAGGGAAAATGTAATTAGAATAACACTGTAAAAAAAAAATGCACTAACACTGCATTAGTAATTCGACGTGTCGTATGGCAGAATAAAAATATCTGTAATTGACGTAAGAAGTGGGAACGGCAGACATACCAACAGGACACTATTAACAAATCTGAATGCATGGTGTACTGAAGAATATCTACTATATTGCACATTATATTAAAAAAAAATTGTCTCGTAACTTTTGCTGCTACGGTACGGCAAATGAACCAGAATCTGGTGTGCGACGATGCAATCACTGACCAGATAAGTTTTCATCGGACGCTGTTATTGGCCTAACTAAATTAACTACAGCATAATTCCTTGTGTGCTGGCACACTGCAGTTCAACCACCCGCATACGTGAATTTCGTTGGATCAGAATTGAATAAATGTGTCTGGTTTTTGAGGCGATATCGCTGACGTAAATCGGCTACCCCCGTTTTTTGGCCACAACCGCATTAATTCGACGTGTGACACGTCGAATTAAAAAGACTTCGAAAAAAAAGCCTTTCACAGTTAATGACTGACAGCATCACTGCCAGTCATTTTGAGAACTTTTACAAACTCATCAAGCTGCTGAACGAGTGATTACAACCAAAACAACGATTTAAAATCAAGCTGCCGAGATCTCAAGAAAGACTGTTTCTCCCTTGTTTGGCCTCGTTAGTAGAGAATAATCCGTGGATGCATAGCTTCCTGTATGTAAAAGGCTTAACCCGTGGTTTCACGTAGCATGCGAGATGCGTCGTCCAAGTGGTGCGCTGAAGTGAAAGCACGAAGAACGAACTACCCCAATCATAGCACTGTTGAGGAATGGCACTCGGCGTGTCGCCGCAGTCGCCGTGAGGAGGTGGTGTTGGCCCGTTTGTGCATTGGTCACACTCGACTTACTCACTGTTTCCTTTTGCGGGGGGGTTGACCCTCCTGAATGTTATTGGTGACGGCAGCCACTTACGGTCCGGCACTTCCTTGTTGATTGTTGTCATCTTGATGGGTTTCGTCGTCGTTTCCATCTTCCGCATGACATTGTGCGTCAATTGGGCGATAAGTCTGTCCTCCTGTCCGGTGTTTTTCAATTTTTGCAGGAGGTACAGATGTATGACAAGATTTAGATTAGGAGTTTGAATAGTATCTCTGTAATGTGTGGTGCAGTGGCAACCCGGACCACTGCACTGTGACTGAGGTTGGCGCTAATGACCAAGCTGTCGACACGCCATTAAGCCCTCATCTCCCCCCCCCCAATCATAGCACTGATTAGTGTTAGCGGGACGCACAAAAACGTGGTAATCCTTTCATTATTAGGTTTACCGGTGTTGCAACACTAAACGAACATTATTTTACGGTAATGGTGACTATTCTTGAAGTCTTCGGACGATTTACTTCTACGTCAAAGGATCGTTTAACACATTTTTAATGAAAATAGACAACGCCGTAGCGTAGTATACAGTACAATACTCACGTACCTAGGTTCTTCTTCGGTTTGAAATTCATGAAATCCTCATCGAGTGGACAAAGAGGTACGTAGCATGAAACCATTTTTGTTAAACTTTGATAATTTGGTCAATGCAGTGTTTTAAGTTGAAAATCCGCGTATCGCGCGTCACGAGTACCTTTCACAGTTCAATCCGCATGCTTGAGCAGGTCATTTTCGGGGTGTTCGCAGCGCGACTGGTGGCAGTATCGGCGGCTAACTGGACGACACGTCGAATTTTTAACGTAAAGTCTTTTACCAGGGCTATCTACAGTACTGGCCGGATCTAGAATGAAAAATAGCATAACGAGACTGGGCTGGCAATATGGCCGCCGAAAGTACCGCTGATGCGATTGAGTTGCCGCATTTTGTCAACCGAGGGCGACACCCTCCGTACAAACTGCCAACGAACGTGTTGCTTTTTTTTGCAAACGCAGTGAAACAGCTTAACTGTGGCTGAGTGATATTTTTAAACACCATTTAAAAATACTCTTATAAATAATAAAATATTTGCCACCAAAATCTACGTAAAAATTTAAATTATGATTTCGAAAATCGCCACTAGCCGCCTAGTTAGTCTGGCAATTGTTTTACTGTAATTGTGTATGGTTGCATTTTGTGGTTTATTTTAGTTTTCAAGTAAGAAAATAAATTAAAATTCTTGCAGCTAAATCATAGCCAAGTCATTTTGACGGATGTCTAAGCTCTTTTCTAAAGCCAGTAAACCTCAAACCTTGACGAAACAATCAAACGTTAAGCCATTAAAAAACTCTTAAAATTAATAGCATTTAGACTCTTTAGACCAGAGTCGTCACATTGTAAACAAGAGCTTAAGTAACCGCAAATGGTTAACAAACGAAGAGCATAAAGAAATGGTTAAAAAGTGGTTAATTTTTTTAAACATTGTTTCAACATTTATGTGAACAAATAGTTTTGGTACTCACATGAGTAAAATCGGTCATGACGAAAGCTTCTTCAAGGCCAATAAATACTGTTAGAACAACGAGCAAGAATCCTCGGGGATATTTCAAAAGTCCTAAAGTATTCTTCATGATGGAGAAGTATTCCGTTTTCTTGCTTAAGGTTTGCCCTAATTCGACAGAGAAATCTCGTATAAAGAGAGTTAAAATTCCACCAGTTAAGGACATGATAGTGAAGACAGCGACCAGCGTGTAATATCTCCACAATTCTGGCTTTCGCATGGTCGGCATGTCACTTAGAACTTCGTTGCAGTACTGCGCACCGCAAACTTCGTAAGAAACATCTGCACTCACTGTCGTATTTACATCTTCAAGTCCAATATTGAACACAGCGAATAGAACTATGTTCCCAAATAGGAGACCACCTCCAAAAAAACTGGCCAGGAGACCACTTATTGCTACCAGTATGGCGTCGGAATTTCCTTTTGTTAGTTGGGCATAGTAATAACCCAGAGAATTTCCATACATGAATGTGGAAGTCAGGGAAGCTTGTCCTAATCCCAGAAGGATTCCAGCTGGAAGTGTGGTTCCCCAACTTGGATACGCGTAGGACACGATGAATGGTATCGGCAACATGAGAGTAATCGATACCATTTTTCGAACACCCCATATCTTGTTGACGTAGTTCAGTAAGAAAGCAGATCCCAGAAACTGTGAAATGGCACTTGCTGCTAAAGACGTTATACCCAGCCCAGCATCGTCTAATAATGAACTCGTGGAATTGATTAGGCCAAACATTGGAGTTGTGACCAGCACTCCACAGATCGTAATGCACACCAAATTCTTCTGTATACTTCGAATTTCTAATTGTTTTTCCTTTTCACTGAAATGCGGTATTTTAACGATGTCATTCCCTTCTGTCGTTGTTCTTAGGCCACTTTTTGGAGTTTCTTTATCTTCGGCTTCTTTTTCGAAGGCGTGGTTTACCCGAGAACTGTCGTCTTGTGCCATGTTGCCGTAAGGAGTTTTGAAGACTTTACTTCAGTTAAAGTGTCCCATAATCTCGAAGAATCTGAAATTATAAATATTTATGTATCAGCAACTAATAAATGATTCAAACAAATTACGATGATCAACAGAATTCAACAGCGTGTGAGGAAAATTATGATTACTGAATGCTGATTAAAATCTAGATTCACTTAACAGGCTAACAGTGCGATCCGTGTAATTATACAGAACTGTCCAAAAGTCTCGAGTTAAATTAGTCTATTCGAAAACCTACAAGGATAAAGAGGCACACAAAGTTTTCGCCATACACAATAACATTCTTGAAAAATACTGACATTAGAGCCCCACCGTCTCCGTCAAGTGTATGGTCCGAATCAAGGTCACTCAAGCTTAACTGACAGTGACAACCAATAAGGTGTCAGTTAAAGGGGTATAGAGCAGTAACATTTGCTGCCATCTTGGTACTAGTAAGGGTTTTGGAGGGCATAACTGCAAGGTGCACTTATAAAAATGGAGGGAAAAACAACGGAAGAGCGGATTTCTTAGGCTTAAAATAACGTTGTTTTCTCCAACAACAAAAATCGCGCGATTTAGGTCTAGGAAATCACTCCTCACAGCATCAGCTTCAATATGACGCCCTTCTGTTTCTCTCTGAAGTGCCCCTTGCAGCTAACCCGTCAAGGCTCCAGCATAGAGTTATATACAATAATACTACGTCGTGTCACTGCTCTATTGCTACCAATTGACAAGCTGCAGCATCTATAGCCAATTGCCGCTATGCAATTTTGTCTAGCCCTTACTTTTAAAAAGCAAAGGAACAAACGAATAAATTTCTTTTTACACAGCAAACAAGCCACGTGCCTACTTAATTATTGAGCGTAGAGTTGCTGCGGCCACGTGCACCAAGAAATAAGCGGTAAAGTTAAGCGTAGTGACATTACGGGCGCTTTTTTCTGCATGTCGACCGTTTTGAAACACAGATTTTGAACCGCTAGAAGGGCACCATCTAATGACAGCAGGGTTGGCAATTTCCCGGGAAGAACTAGTTTTGGACAGGGCACTGGTAAATAACGGTAAAACCTGGTAAATACCAGCTAAGTGGGGAAAATGTTATTTTTTATAATTATTTTTTTATTACAAGCATTTTTTTTCAAGTTTGGCGCCTAACTGCTCATTAACACTAATAGTAGTAATTAGTAATTCTATTTGAAACGAAAATTCAAGTAACAGAATGTAATGAAACTGTTAATTTCAATTAATATTTTTTGTACTTATAACACACAATTATGTTAATTTTCCTATGTAAACGTTGCACTAGCAAACATATTTTGAATCTAAGGTTTTGAATTGAAGACACTTTTAATTATATTTAAGACTATTTAATTTTTAAAACTAATATAATTATATTTTACAGGTTATATACCTATTTTTGTCTGTAACTGGGAATAACTGGGAAAAAGTAGTTTATCCCGGGACTGTAAAAACCTAGTAAAATCCATCCCTGGTAAATACCATGCCAACCCTGATTGACAGTGATACCGCTTGCTCCCTAATGTACGTGGTCGCACCAACTTGACACTCAATACTTAAGGAGGCACGTGGCTAGTTTGTTGTGTAGAAATAATTTTTTTGGCTTATTCTTTCGCTTGTTGAAATTAAGTGCTACGTAGCTAACTAAGTGATACAGTGCTACATTGCTAACAGTGCTACATTGCTAACACTGCTACGTGCTAACTAATGGTAAACGGCGCTATATGATGCAACGTGTCATACGGTGAAGAGGCACCTTTAAGATTGAGTGATCAGGGTTGGGACGTGTTTCTTACCTGCAAACTGACAGCCCCATCAACATTATCCCTATATCGTTTGACAGAAACTTTTTAGATCATCGGTTCGAGCAGAATTATGTTTAAATACTGCCAACTCCGCTATCCCCCTAACCCAGAAAGAACATTTCCGATTGTTATGGTCCAAAGAAAACTACTATAAAGAAACTCAATGTATCAGAAAGTGTAGTCTATTGCCTTTATATGGGTCAGTAGTCCAGTTGCCCTGCACTTGTAGGTTGCCTAATCTATAGAGCAGTGATATTTGCCGCCATATTGGCACCAGCTTGGCACCAGTATGGGTTTTGGAGGGCATAACTACAAGGTGCACTACATAAAAATGGAGGGAAAAACAACGGAAGAGCGGATTTTTTAGGCTTAAAACAACGTTGTTTTCACCAACAACAAAAATCGCGCGTTTTAGGTCTAAGAAATCACTCTTCACAGCATCGGCTTCAGTACGACGCCCTTCTGTTTCTCTCTGCAGTACCCCTTGCAGCTAACCCATTAAGGCTCCAGCATAGAGTTATATACAATAATACTACGTCGTGGCACTGCTCTATACAATTAAACCGGTAAGTGTTCTTCAGGCTAGCTTACCGCAGGTTCAAATGAATAAAACAATAAGCCAGTAGCACAGCCGACAAATCAATACACGTATATTTCGGTATCAACGAGAAATTGAAGCGATACCTTCTTCACAGATAAAATATAAAAGTTAAAAAGTTAAAAACACCTCAGATAACAGTATATTTTGTCTCTGAAGAAGGTATCACTTCAATTTCTCGTTGATACCGAAATAGAAACGTGTTGATCTGTCGCCTGTGCTACTGGCTTATGTTTTATTCATATTGGTAATGCACATTTTACACACTGATCACAGGTTCACATGTAACCTCGGCGCTGAGATACGTGACCGACTGGCTGTACAGGGTTGAGCAGACATGGGCTCATAGGGGTCCGTAACTCCATTCCCTCATGGAATTAATTAATTCAGTGTAATTTTTGAACCTTTTGTTTGGGTTTATTGTTGTGAAAAATGTTCGGTAATCAGAGTGTGGTTACAAATTACTTTCGGGCCTTTCCCTTACAATTGTAACCCACCAATTTTTCCTCCGCCCCCCCCCCCCTATTTTTCATATGTTAAAGTTTGTAGGATCCAAGAGAGCAGTAATGTCATAGAAAGAATAGAAGCATAAAATTCCCGTAATGGTCCGGTATTATTTATTCGTATTTGAAGAGAAGCAATTCAGCTTCGCATTACTTTGACTTCATCGAATAGTATTTAATGCGCGCTTCTGCACTCACTCTAATTTCGCAAAGTTAACAACATATGTGAACGAATTCAACGTAATGAAAAGGAGCATGCCAAAACTCTTGGATACGTGTCTATTTCAGAGTCTAATTCTAATCTCAGGATAAGGTGGTGGCCTTTGAAGATAAAACATCATACCCCCCCCCTTTCCCCTCAGAAAAAACATATGAGAGCGTACAGACAGATTAAATCCAAAATAAACACAAGTGAAGAAAACGTTGTTGTTGTTTGGCGTTACCCAACAGCGTACCCAAAAGCGTTAATGTAGAGAGTAATGTCCAGAAAAGAAAGAAATTTAGTATTTCTGAACATTACTCTCTACATTAACGCTTTTGGGTGCATAGAACTCCTTCACTGTAGGAAACCTTCGCAAACCACTCGTGTTCCATATTCCGTATGTCAGCTGCCTGAACGGAAAATCGAATTCAAAATAATGAAAAATCTTGATTTCTTCTTGTATTGGGAAATTCTGCTGTCAGGCTTGAAGTATCCATTGTACTAAAATAGGAATTGGATTATTGGAATTGTTTTTGAGGGTGGTAGATGTACTCCAGATGCACTGCCCATGTACTAAGATACTTTTCGGAAGACAATAACAACAGGATTTTAGTTACATCTGTAAATCGTCATCAGCTTGCCTTGCTTGTATTAGGCATGGCCATGCGACATGACAAGTTTACGATGCTACGTTCGTGGTACATGATTGTAGCACAATACTGAGCAGTTACAATAGCTCGTTTCCTTTAAAAAATATTTTCAAGCCAAAGTGGTATAATTTCATGAAATGCTACCTGGCTGATGGCAATAAACTCTGCAATGTCATACAAGTTTCAAAAAATGCGGTAGAGATCGATAAAAACACGTGAAGCACTTAAACGAACAAAAAGGCACCGTATATTTCGAAGAAATAAAAAATTTGTTCTCATTATCAAATGAAAATTAAAAAAAAAAAAACGGACGAACATAACACTACAAGAAGTCTTCAAATGAGGGCTGCCATATTGGATGTGGATAAGGTCCACATCCAACATGGCACCCCCATGCGAAGACGTCCTGCAGTGTTGTGTTCGTCTTTTTTTTTTTAATTTGCCCTTGATAATGAAGACACATTTTTTTTTTACTTCTTCGAAATATAAGGTGCCTTGTTGTTCGTTTAATGTGTGGTGTTTCACGTGTTTTTATCAATCTGCAATTTCATTCAAAGCAAATTGATCTAATTTTAAGCCCAAATGTTGGTTTGGAGTTCGAGAATTTAAATCAGTGAGATTTGGATGAAACGCGGGGATTTCGCGGTCAGGGTATATACCATAAATTTAAATTTCGGTTTCGTTTGCGTGCGTTGTACTCGATGGTATAGAGCAGCGTCATGTGACGTCATATTGGCTACAAGAGAGATAGCTGCAAGGGGGACTGCATTAAAATGGATTGTTAAACAATGGCACTTCTAGTCAAAGCAGTGCTTTAAGAGCAGATTTCATAGGCTTAAAAAATGTTGTTTTTTCCAATCCCTTATGCTGATAGCTTGTAATCGGAAAAGAAAAGATTCCACTAGCTTAAAAATGTCAGCAACTGCCAACAAATATACAAAAAAATTGCGCGTTACAGGCCTAAGAAATCCACTCTTAACAGCATTGGCTTCAGTAAGACGGCGCTTCTTTTCCCCCTCCAGTGACCCTTGCAGCTAACCCTGTAACTGGCTCCAGCATAGAGTTATATTCAATAATACTACGTTGTGTCACTGCACTACCGGATTGGTATGACGTCGAAAAAATCAGTAGTTACTAGCTGTAAGTATTGCATTTGTATATGTAAAAAAAATTGACATTAATTAATGAACAAATATACCAAAGCTTACAAGCAGAACGAAGGATACATAAAAATTCCATAAAATCAGTGAAACAAGAAAGAATAATGCGTAACAAATGGTACCAAAATGTCTAAGGTGTAGTAAGTACTAACACAAATCATAAGTGACGTCGGAGTTGAACAACGGTAACTACGTGTTTCTTATAATTTGCTTTAGTACCGCACCTTACAGTTTTTCATGTGCCTCCGATTTTAAGGATTAGTGTTTTATTTTAATACAGCTTTACATCCTGCCCTGTACGGTTTAAAGGTTTTCCCGCATTATTTATAACGCTTACATCAACTACACGAAGAAAGGTGCGATGACACTTGCTTACGCTGCAGGTGTTTTCTTTATTTTTTAATTTTTGGTACCACGTTTCTATACATATAAGGATAATCTTAGAAACAAGTTTCCCTGAACAGCGTAAGACCAACCTTCTCCATTAAAAAGAGCAGTTTTTTGCGTATTTCACGGTCATAAACCGGGGGCATGTATATGTGCAAACAGGCACATTCATCATACATTTTTAATGATGTTGACAGACAGATAGGCAGACAGACAGACAGATAAATAAATAGATAGAGAGAAAGACAGACAGATATATAGCATCGTTTTTTGAGACGTACTCTCCAGTAATCTTCTTTCATGGCGATCTGGGAGCAGTCTGTTTGAGTATCAAACTATGCTATTAAATTTGGCTGGCTATAAGTGAGTCACAGTCCTTGCCAGGTCAGTTGCTTCCACACATAGTGGCAATTGTAGTTTTTTTTATACAAACTGTCCTACCACGCTATATTGCAGGTTGGCTCCATGTTTATTATTATTATTATTGTATACTTCTTTTTAAATTGTAAATAGCTTTAGTCTTACTTCCCACTTCAGTTTTTAACTTTCACTACACCAGTTTCATGCATTTAATTGTTTTATTATTTTTAAAGAAATATTGACAACGTTACCCGGCTTTTCCCTGCACTTGTTTGGCTATGCCATCGTGGACCATGGTGTCCCTGGTAGGTCTAACCTTGGTGGTAAGGCATTCGTGAACCCAACCCAATGCCATCTACCCTTCCTCTGCAGCCGAGCCATTGTCCTTGTTTTAAACTTTTAACTGTTTAACTTTTATAGTGTACAATTTTTTTGTTTTAACATCGGACGGCAGTCAGTGAACACCCAGTCCTTGTCGTTCCGGTTGCGTTTGCAACAAACCTATATTATTATTATTATTATTATTATTACTATAGATAGATAGATAGATAGATAGATAAGCTCTGGCTCCACTCACCGAACACACCATAGGTCCAACATCTGCACAAATAAAAACTCATCGTTTAAACGGAAATAAATACACGCCTTAAGGGACTTTTCGTTTTTTTTTTTGCGTTCCCTGTGGAAATACCTTAATTTTTTTCCGTCCGAGTTGCAAAGATCGTTCAAATTGAAAAAAATCACAGGCTGACATATAATCAGTATCTGAAACGGGCTTGGTACTGACTGATGGCCATTTAATCAAATGCCTCCATTCCATTCTAATAGGCTAGTAGTCACTTCTTTCTCTTGTTACCGAGTGTTCGTGTGTAGGTTGCAGGCAATTTCGCAACCTGATATCGCATTATGTGAGCTGCAGAACTGCCTAAAAAATGCAGGGTTTAATTGTAAACACTGCTACACGCGTTTTGTAACACGACCATTTAATATCGGTCTCGTCTGCCTAGCTTGAGAATTCCTTTCAGAATGAAACTATGTTTAAAACGTGAAAACAAAATTCTCCAGTGTCCTAGTTGTTTTGCCCCATATCTTTCGTGTTTACGACGCAGTTTCAGTTCTGTATAGTTCGTTGGCCTTATGCTGTAATCCCAAACAACTTACTACTTTACTTTATGCCAGTATCTTGAATAGGTTAGAAGACGTATTTTAGATGACCACGAAAACGACCTCCAAGGTCAGTTTGGGAACCATCATAGGATTTGCCATATGTGATTTCCTATATGAATACGCTTTCATTTCCAACTCATATCCAGTATAACAGCATTCTATTTTGGGTGAGCGGGACTGGACTTATGTTACATACTGTCAACCATTAGATTTAATGGTAGTACCAATTTATTAATCATTTTTGCAAAATCAGATACGCTTCTTTCCAGGTATGGTCATTTATTTTATCCCTCACACAATATCTGGCACAATTTCAAAGTATTTTTATTTAATAGGCGTTTAAAGTTGGTCAACGTAATTTTAGGCACAAGAATTTTTGTATAGAATTCCCCCAAAAAATTAGTTTCGTCAGTTGTAGCCAGTGAACGAATTTAAAATATTTTAAATTACATCAATAAAATTTGATAAATAAATAGAGATTATTTCGGTTTCCGTCCTGTTTAAAATGTATGTTAATGGCTTTCTATTCATAGAATTTTTTTCTCTAGTCTTCCTCATTAAAAACTGTATAGGATGATAGGATAGGATGAAAACCTATAGAAAACAACGGTTAGACGCATTTCTAATATTCATTGCTTTGTAACATAGGTTTTAAACCAGCTGTACGAGTTGCTAACGGTTTTCGAATTTATATAAATAGGACCATAGTTTTTTTTTTTTGTTTTTGTGTCTGCAATGGGAATCTCTATATAATCCATGTTCTATTCAAGTCCGTAGGCTAGGGCGATGGGGGGGGGGGGGGGGGTTTGGGGGGTTTGGGGGTGGGGGGAGGGGGGTGGGCGACTGCTAACGGTGATGTTTAATAGGGTAGATAAAAAAAATGCTTTTTTAAAATTTCAATTCGTAATAGTGTGGAAAAGTTGGTCTTCGACCTCCTAATCACCACCCCTAAAGGAAAAATTTATAAAATAATTTTTTGAGGTGCCCACCTGGGCCTAAAGTTTAACATTACAAATCAATGAGAAAAATCGCTATTTTGAAAAAATATTTTTTCACTAATTTAAAATACAGCTTTTTACATTATCTAATTTGGTACTCTCAGAGACCATTAAAAGAAGCAAGAAATAAATTTAAAAAATATATTTTGTCCCTAAACGTCGTTTTAATTCAAGGCGTAATATCGACAAAAATGCCTTTTTTCCTTATTTTGATGGCCGATAATTCGCATTGTTTTCTGGAAGAAAAAGAAAATGTTTTGATTTTGGCTTCAATTTGGTGGTCTATGAAAGTACAAAATGAGATGATGTGAAAAGCAATATTTTAAACTAGTGAAAAATCACTTTTGAAGAATTAGGGATTTTTCTCATTGGCTACTTATAATGTTAAACTTTAGGCCCAGGTGGGCACTTCAAAAAATTAGTTTAGAAATTTTTCCTTTAGGGCTAGTGATTATGAGGTGGAAGACCAACTTTTACACACTTTTACGATTTGAAATTAAAAAAAAGCATTTTTTTGATCCACCCTAATATTTAATTTGTAAGGACCTCCAACAATAATTTGCAGATGAAGTGACGTCACAGTATTTTCATGCATACGGGGAAAGCATGGGAGACTGCTAACGGTGGTGCTTTATTGTGATAACCGTTAAATGGCTGAATAGATGAAGAGCTGTAATAACTCGTCTACACCATGCACCCAAATTACGCTATGAACGACAACACAAGATCGCTTTAACCTAAAGTTAACATTATACCGTCAAAAACCCAAAGCCGAGCTGCGATAATCGTTTGTAAGGACCTTCAACAAATGTGAAAATGTCATTTGGCCCGAATCTAATAACATTTCCTTGCGGAAAATTTTAGGAAACTCTCTACTAGAGCTACTTTCTGTACTCCTTCCTGTGATTTATATTAATAATAATAATAATAATATAATATTATTATTATTATTGACTCTAACTGGAAATTTGAGAATCATATTGAAAATTTAAAGTCTAGACTAAGACAGATTATTCCTATTTTGTATAAAGTGAAAGGTTTTCTCAGCATTACAACTAAAAAATCATTATTTGAGGCATGGGTCATGTCTCAGGTACGGTATGGCAATTCTATCTATGGCTCTACCACTGAAGGGAAAATTGACAGTTTGCAAAAACTACTTAACAAGTCTGTAAAGGTATTATTTAATGAAAAAAAATATAAAAATACTTCCCAGCTTTGCAAGGAAAATTATATCCTGACATTCAAGCAGTTGTTTGCTTACACCTTTTTAACTAGAAATTACTTTAAGAAAGACTTTAAGGAAACTGTAAAGAGGAACGTTAGATATAATAA
>JAHWFP010053477.1:0-18843 GCA_023313725.1 Lithobius niger | reverse complement strand
GGCTTATGTAATTCCAGCGATGTTTAACAGGCTGCCTAGTAACCTTAGGGAAATACCTTATTATTCGACTATGTTAAGGAAAATTAAAAACTGGATGATCATGACTTCTTAGTGTTGTAACATTATTGGCTGTTATTTGAATTACGTTGTATTCTGTTGGATTTAGTTGGTTATTTAATGGTAATCTATGTACTTTTAAATTTTAGTCTTTTAAACTTTTGAATTGCTATGTAGCACATACAGATCCGTTTGGGTCTCGTGCCTTTTGTTGTGAAGTTATTAAACTAAACTTATTATTATTATTATTATATTGTATGGCCGGTTCAGCCATACAAACATTAAGTTGCTTCGGCTGACTTAAGACTCAAAGAAATTAATTTTTTAAAGAAAAAAAATTATTATTATTATTATTAGTCAGGAGATACCCGGAACCTATGAATACACGGCTGTAGGATGTGAGGGTGTCCATGGTGTAACTCTGTGATTCCTATTCCATCCCATGTCACAAGGTCATTCTGGAGAGACACTGCGGGTTTTGCTTCCTGGCTCCAGGAATCTTAGTTTGCCACATTACTACTAAAAGGCTTCAAATTCCAGGCACGCACGTAAGCTGTCGTTGAGCCTGGAAGTAACACGCTTATTTTCTGCCCCAGTTGGCCTTGTCTTGAAGAAGTAGTGTTTTTCTCCGCTTCAAGATGTTCAGCGCTGTTCTACGAGGAAATGTCGCATGTAGGAATAGTCGTGGCACGAGTGATATTATTTGCACCCGTTTATTGAGTAAAAAATTATGCAACATATTTTGAACGGAGAATATCCCAGATAATAATCAAGACCAGTCGTTTCAAAGTTGGCCGCATGGGGTCACGTCTCAGAACGTGAGATAGAACACGCAATAATGTAAACCATTGCCATAGCTAGCTTTTTCCAAGGAGGAGTGCAAGGACAAAATTTAGCGCAACGTCAAGTGACGTCATATTGTCTACAAGAGAGATACCTGCAAGGGGCACTAGATTGAAATGGTGGGCACTTCTTGTCAAGCCAGTGCTTTGAGAGTGGATTTCGTAGGCTTAAAAAACCGTTGTTTTCTCCAATCCCTTGTGCTGCTTAGGTTGTAATTGGAAAATAAAGATTCCACTTGCTTAAAAATGTCAGCAACTGCCAACAAATCGACAAAAATCGCGCGTTTTAGGCCTATGAAATGCAGTCTTATAGCATTGCCTTCAGTAAGACGCTCTTCTTTTCCCCCACCAGTGCACCTTGCAGATAACCCAGTTACTGGCTCCACCATAGAGTTATATACAATAATACTACGTCATGCCACTGCCCTATTGGGCCACTCCTAAACAACTAAACAAATTTAGGGACAAAGTGGCTCCCAACCCCAGCAAAAATGTATTGACTTTTGTCTTATTTGGACCCGCAACGGATGAATTTTGGGCCCCCTGCCTCCTGGGCCCGGATGCCTCGCACCCTTTGCACCACCCCTAATTGCGGAACTGTCATAATCAATAATCATAGACATTTAGTCGAAGCCTAAAGGCCCTTCTTCATGTAGTTCCTAGTAAAATTAATCAAAGTTTAACGTATATATCAACAACTATAGTGTCCGCGGCCTATCTTGAGTTCGCCCCAGAACAAATACAGATAATCGATTGTATGTTTTTGATAGCAGAGCACCTTGTTGATATCCTATGGTTAAAAAAACAATGGCGGCCGTCGATTAAAGCCGATACCTCCAGGAGGATGTAGCCACTCATAAAATACCTACAGGACTCAAGATACGCTGCGCGCACAATAAAAGTCTTGACCAACCTATAAGTTAACTTAATTTAAATTTCGCTACGAAGAAACAATTCGCAGCAGGACGAAGAAGGGCCAGCAAGACCACTGATACCAAGCCTCATAATTATATAAAAAAAAGTTATGTACATAATGACTTATTTTGTTAAAAATGGTTTCTGTTTCGATAGTCTCAATTTAAAAATATTAAGAAATGTTGCTGTAACCACCTCAACTGGACGCCCGTTCCAAATTTTCACGCCACGATTTGCGAAGGAAAACATTCTACAATCTCTAGAAAATGGGAGCATCGATAATTTGTGATAGTGACCCCTGGTAACGTTACACGAATTTATGGGAAAAAAACTCTCCATAGTTAACGAGTCATGCAGTAAGGAATACGTTAAGGCAAGGTCACACTTGAGTCTGCGTAACTGAAGTGTGCCTGAAGTCGTCGCATGCCTGGAATAATCAATGCATGAGCGATGTATCCGCACCTATTATTTGTTTCATACTTGACAGCATATTTTTATCGTGGCTTTTCCCAATAAGTATATATATCAAGTCGTCCCACAATGGCCGCGTGGGATGGCGACCCACATGGAACAAGCGGTAATATTATTTCGACAATCCGTCGAAGCTCTTCTTTATATCATTCACGGGAATCCTTGTTATCTGGTTGTTTTTCCCCCACTCGCTTCAGAGTAGAAGATAGCTGGCCCTCTAGATTGCGCAACGTGCAGTTAGAACTATAGAACAGCGTCAAGTGACGTCATATTGGCTACGAGACACCATTTGGAGGTAATAGCTACAAGGTGTACTACTGTAGATTAAAATGTAACGGAAAACAACGGCACTTCTAGTCAAGACAGTGCTTTGATAGCGGATTTTCTTTGGCTTAAAAGAACATTGTTTTCCAACAACAAAAATCGCGCATTATAGGCTTAATAAATTCAGTCTAATAGCATTGGCTTCAGTAAGACGACCTTCTTTTCGCCCTCCAGTGCCCCTTGCAGCTAACCCAGTTACTGGCTCCACCATAGAGTTATATACAATAATACTACGTTGTGTCATTGCCCTATATTTGTGTGATTATAATTTTCGTACTTGTGAGTGACAGCGTTTCGCACTAGGGAAAACAGAAAACTGAATGCATTGCCAACATTTGCATGCGTTTGCCGTAACACAGAAAAAGTGTCTCACACATTATTAAAGCCAACACGGAAGATAGCACCTTCCAAGGAGCTTACAAACGTATAGAGCAGTGACATTTGCCGCCATATTGGCACCAGTATGGGTTTTGGAGGGGATAACTACAAGGTGCACTACATAAAAATGGAGGAAAAAACAACGGAAGAGCGGATTACTTAGGCTTAAAATAACGTTGTTTTCTCCAACAGCAAAATTCGCGCGTTTTAGGTCTAAGAAATCACTCTTCACATCATCGGCTTCAGTATGACGCCCTTTTGTTTCTCTCTGCAGTGCCCCTTGCAACTAACCCATTAAGGCTCCACCATAGAGTTATACACAATAATACTACTGTCGTGTCACTGCTCTATTCCTTTAGCTGTTTTTGGCCTCTTTTGAAACCGCTTTGCTGCATTAACGTAGTAAATGTTAAGATATCGTCCTATAACCCAATCGGTATCAGCCAATATTTTTTTTTCATCCGTTAATAGGGTCAGTTTATTTGTTTGATACCAAGGTGGGCTTTGCTGCCCAACGTGCCTGGGGCATTTCGCTATTTGGCTTAACCGCTAATTGTACTCGCAATCGTTTGACACCTGAGAAAGTAAATTAGTTGTTGTTCGTTAACAAATCCTTTCCAGTCCTCAACTTTGCATACTAATACTACGTAGCTGTACCCGCGGCGTAACCCCCACTCCTCCTTTGGAACTTCTGGTGCTTGGACTTCTTAGGAAAGTAAATAGATTTTTCAATGGAGGGTGCTACTCTTATTCTCACTGCGGCTGAATTGCCACACGGCCAAGCACGGTAGCCAAGCACGGTAAGCCCGCATCAATGATTGTGCAAGCCGTGATTGTTACTCAGCCAACTTTGAACCTATTCAACTCTGCTCTAATATCCAGCATTATTGAAGCGATATGATCTGTTAGTGATTGTTACAGGGCACACCCGTTCACATTTTTCGGCCGTTCACATTGTTAACATTTCTTTATTTGTTCCTTAATAGCTTTAAGTCTTTTTAAGGGTTACACCCGTGTTCTATACGTACAAGCGTTTTTTTTTTAATGCTAACAGTATCGGTCGGGAAAAAATGTGTAAATGTTGATCCCAACAAATGGGGGAAAAGGTATTTCGCGTGGAATGCACGCAAAAAGTGAGAGGCTACGTTTCTTTAACTGAAAAAGTAATCTACCAAGGAGTTTCGTTTTCCATATCCTTCTTTCCTTGACCTCTTGGCTTGATAAGAAAACCAAAACACTGTATATTTCTTGAGTTCTTGAGTTTAAACGAATAGCTACTCCGTTTCGCAACTTACCTTCCCATCTTGCTCGGTCTCTCGCCGTCAAAATTTTACCAGACACGTTCCGTCAACCGAGTGGTCATTTGTAGGTCCTTAAGTTTTAATTACGAGATTAATTTCCTTTTTTCATTTCGTTGAGGTCCACTCTCAGCATGGCGACTCTTGCGTAACGCTGTCTGCGTGACTTTCAGTTTCTGTTTCTTTAGAAAACCTTGCAGTTAAGTATAATTACTATCTCACCCTGGATATACTTCAGTCCAAAACATACTTTGAAAATTGTTGTGGCTTCTACGGTGGTAATTGTATATTTTGTCATTTTGTTTGTCTTTCTGACGGATTATACCTTTAAGCAGACACTTCCGCCCACACGGGGGAAACAATAAATTCACTACTTATAGTAGACAGTCGTGCATTGAGAATGGTCTCTTTGGTAAATAAAAAAAAATGCTGAAATCACCATGTAATTATTAAAGGGTGGATTACGACAATTTTAACTGCGAGTCTCAATTCGTGGCCCAACCTTAAATTGCCTAAAAAGGAACGACTGCGATTTGTGTACAGAATACTGTTGGCAGTGATGATTCATTAAAATTGAAATTGTAGAAGTGGGGGGCGGGAATGAGGCTTAAAATTGATGTTGAGTGTAGACACTGTATACTTTTTTTTTTTAATCATAACCCTTTTATACTAATGTATAGACAATGCATTAGTATACAAAGGGGGGGAGGGATTGAGGTTTAATGGCGCGTCGACAACGTGGTCATTAGCGCCAAGTATACAAAGGCGTAAAACACTAGAACAAAGAGAAGGAAAAAAAAAATTACTGAAATCATTCTGTAGTTTTTAAAAGGTGGATTCCGGAAATTTTTAACTGTGTGTCTCAATTCGCGGCCCTACCTTAAATTTCCTAAAAAGGGACGACTGCGATTTGTTGTCCAGAACACTGTTGGTATAGTGTCCGCGGCGTATCTTGAGGTCGCCCCAAAAAGACCACAAATAATCGATTGTATGTTTTTGGTAGCAGAGTGCCTTGTTGATATCCAAAATAGTTGCAAAAACAATGGCGGCCGTCGATTAAAGCCGGCCCCGCCAGGAAGACGTAGCCGATCATAAAATACTCACAGGACTCAAGATAAGCCGCGCGCACACAATAGTGAGGACTCATTAAAATTGAAATTGAGTGAAAACACTGTTTTTCTTTTTTGAAATCAAGTGAAGCCAAGATCACTAGTATACAAAAGCGTAAAACACTAGAAAAAAAGAGAAGAAAAGCACTACTTCGCTCGCTATTTCGCGAACTTTCTTAAGCGGCCAAGAAAATGGTTTAAAGTATGCAATAGTCAACGCCTGTTTACATGTTAAAAAACATTCGTTTTACGCCTGTATGTAGAATGTGACTGCTATAGGTAGCATGGTATCAAATTTGCCTAGTGATCGTCTTTTTTTCTGTTTAAATTATTTACGTCATCTTATCTCCAAACAAGAATGCTGCGTCTAGGCCCTCACCAAACTCGCCTCCCTAAGTATGATTATTAATTTAATTGGCCCCAATACTTGTTATTTTCCCCCGCTGGCATTCTTAAACAATTTATTTTTGCAGCATTATAGCCAGTTGGTATGTTGGTATTGTAATGGTAAATAATTTGTAACTGGTGTGTTGTAATAAGGGAATGCATAAATAAATAAATAAATAAATAAATAAATAAACACCTACACTCTGAACACAAAGACGGGAAAGCCGAAGGCTCACAAGAAATAACCAATACAGAAGCAAACCTATTTACGTTGCCTTTTGGACTTATATGTCAGACTGCCTCACTGTTAAAAATTTCCGTATTTTCACCGTACAACGTCCGTAAATATTTACGGAACATGCCTGTAAATGTATTTTACGGAATAAAGTACTGTAATTAGACTGATAATTACTGTTTAGCCTGACTTCAACTCATCTTTACTTAATTAATGCTCCGTAAATTTAACCGTTGCTCAAGATAACGGGACGTCCGTTAAATTACGTTCATTTTCCTGTTAGCAGTGTTACCATTGGCTGTCACCGTAAAAAAACGGAAATATTTTTTACTGTGCTGAGCGAGGAATCGAATCCAGGACCTTTGAAACCAAAGGCCAAGGTCCTACCGCCGTGTCAGTCTGGCTCAGCGGTAGGACCTTGGCCTTTGGTTTCAAGGGTCCTGGGTTCGATTCCCCGCTCAGGCAGTCTGACATATAAGTCCAAAAGGCAACGTAAATAGGTTTGCATCTGAACACAATCTAAATTTAAATCTGAATTTAAATCTAAATTTAAATTTAAATACGAATTCCTCTCCTTTTTAAAGTAATACAATACTTACTTGAAAAGTAAGACTACTTCCATGGCGGTTCTTGGCTGATGAATGCCGAGAAAAAGGCTTCTTACCTGTTTGTAAAGTCTCGGTAATGAAAGAGGTCAAGGATCTCAATTTATTTGTTTCCTTGGGCAGGTTTCTAAAACGCGAATATCATATTACAAAAAAATGTAAACATACCATCCACAAAAGAGGAAGAGTTGATTTCTGACCTTGGATGTCAATCTTTTTCTTTTTAATATTCTTCAAGCAGATATAAAGAAAAAAGTTAATTCTATGCATTTTAGCAAAACTTGTTTAAGACGTTTTAGAGCGAATGTGCTGAGTTGAATCTTGTCGTTAAAGGGCAACACATATAATTTTGACTTGTTATTCACCTGTGATATTTTTGCGCTTAACGTAAAACAACGATTGAAATCTGTGGGAGAAAACTTAATTAAATGGTTTTCAGGAGTGCTATAATCTGATGTGGTCACGCAGGCTTTTAATTTTATTTTTATTCTCAGTTTTTGAGATGCAGGCGATGGCTTTTTTTTATCAAACAAAAAAATGTTATAAAAATAGTTTGAGTATTCCCCTCTCCTCCCCAACCCAAACGCTAGGAGCTATGCCAGTGATAAATCGCCAAATGGTACCATGTGTAATTAGGCCCATATTCGCGCAATCAGGCCTATTTTTGTGTAACTAGGCCTGTAACTTGTGTAATTAGGCCTATAATTTGCATTTGCGAGTATAGGAAATCCAAACCAGACAATCAAATCCAACATGAAGCCATAGCTCACAAGTGGTACACATTATAAATGAAAAGTATAATGATGCTAAAATTGGTGTTTATATATACGCATTTTTATTTTTATTTTTATATTTATATTTATTTGCTATATCGCTATTACAATAAGTAAACAGTAAAGTTTTTCTTCATTTCGGTGGAAGTCCTCATGTAGCCATTATGTAGATTACTGGGGTGAAACCGACTGTAACACACAATAATAAATTGACGGAAAGTCAAATAGGGCAATATATTTATCACACAATAATCAACATTAATGAGTTTAATATTGGGCCCTGGACTGTAGCCGCGTGATACATGATATAGATCACAAACGGACTGTCAACGAACCACAAACTACACTTATTCATTATTAACAATCAACACGGTCTCGTTTCTAAGTGGCCGATAACGTGTTTAACCAATTTAACTCGGCTGCCGAAGCAGAGATATTCTAACCAAATGATAAGTTACTAAAGTCCCCGGCGTAAATTACGCCAGTCTAGCTGGTCCCCGCGAAATATCGCATCCCAAGGCATTACGAGTATCCTGAACATTTTGCATCCTAGCTCATCCCAGAACAGTACTGTCTCAATTTCAAAGTAAAGCTTGCATCTTGGACAAATTTACGCCGATTTAGGTGGTTCTTACGAAATTTTCTAGCACCCTGGCACCATACCCAGGACATTTTCTAACCCAGGGCATGCCAGGGCAGTACTGTGTGAATTAATTCCTTTTCTCTTAACCAGATTCCGTTCTTTTTTATTTCATTGTTGAGCAAAATGGAAATTAATTAATTTATTGAAAACGTAATTTTAGTAATACCAAGAGTGAGTCTCACTATTGGCAAGAATTTATAGGGTTTGGGAGGAGAGTTTGTGACAGAGACCCCATACTGAAACGTCTTAGATCCTATTCAATTAGTTCCGTCTGAGTTTATAGAGGGCGCCATGAGTTTTATGTGGGAATTTCTATTCAGTATTCACCCTAAAATTTAACTAACCTAAACAAAACTATCTTGTATTTAATTATTATTTAGTTTAGCTTAGTTGTAATTTAGTTTACTTTAGATTTGGGGTGAAAAATTAGCAAAAATTGCCAGATAGAACACGTGGCGCCCTCTGAAAACTCTGATGGAACTAACTGGATAGGATCTAACACGTTGCAATAGGGCCTTTTTTGAGTTACAAATTCTATTCCCCGAACCCTATAAATTCTTGCTATTGGTAATACCCATAGGCTACATAGGAAGATGATGGAAATCACCACACTGAAGTTATACCCCCCCCCCCCCACAGCACATCATCATGCCACCCAACACGTGAAGCAATTGCGTCTCCCTTCATCCATGCACCACCCACCACCTCCCAAACCAAGAAGCAGTGTCTCTTAGTTCTTAAACTGATTTATTCTCAACCGCGTGTTAATTCAGTATTTTTTTGCGCACACTTGGTAACAAATGACGCTGTAACAAATGGCGTGTTACGCATGGTGTGTCCTGATCAAAATCACAAGGAAGATTTTTCTAAAAATAAAAATTAATTACAAATAGTACAGATTCAGTATTTCTATAACCTTACACCAGATACGAAGGTGATGAAAACCATGAACATTTAATATTTAATTTTTTTATAACATTTAATATGAAATTTAATTTTCGGAAAAATCTCACATATTTTTCTTGGTTGCAATTTAAAAATAACCACCATGAAAATGAAAATGAAGGGCTGACAACATGACATTCACATACCTGCCATGGCGGATGTGTGAATGCCAGGCTGTTGTTAGCCCTTCGTTTTCATTTTTAATGGGTTTTTTTTTTTTTTAATTGTTGTAACCAAGGAAAATATGTGGGATTTTTCCGAAAATTAAATTGCTTTTATGTACACGTCTTGTAGTTCATTGCCTACCAGAAAGCAACAATATTGTATAAAAAGAAACCAGAACGGCTCCGACTTACACTCAAAACCATCGACTTCTCATATTGGGCTGCGCGTTTTAACCATTGTGATACTGAGGGAAAATCTGACTACAGTCGCCAGCGGAACTTTGTAGCTGTTAGGCCGGGTTTACGCAACGACTCGCCTAAGCATTCTCGCAGCTAGAATTTAATCGCAATGGCATAGTTGTCGTTGCCATGGTAACGACGCCCTCTGGATTAGCTTAATCCGACGTCGTTTGAGTAATTGCTGTAAGTCTCATAATCCGTGGCTATAAGATAAAGAATTCTCCCTGACGAAATGTTCACAGTCCCTTCTGAACTCGCATTATTCAGTATTTTCATTGCGAGTCGACAGAGCTAAAACCTCCGCCATGTTGGAATTCGTCTTGATAATGACGCAAAGACTTACACAAACGAATTTAATAACTTTTTTTCGAATATTGGTAAGAATTTGGCCAACAAGATTGATCAAAAATCGACTAAGAGTAAATATCTACCACCATCGACTAACCATTCTTTTTTCATTACTCCTGTTACTGAGCTGGAAATAAATAATCTTATCAACTCCCTCGATCTTGGCAAAAGTCCTGGTTTAGATGGCATCACTGCAGAGTGTATTAAGTCGACGAAGCACATTATTACCCCTATTCTTGTTCATCTTTTCAACCTTTCTTTCACTGCAGGAATTTTCCCCCAAATTTTAAAACACACTGTTGTGATCCCTATTTTCAAGAAGGGCAATCCCAGCGATCCGAATAATTATAGACCCATTGCTTTACTTTCTGTTCTTTCCAAGCTACTTGAAAAGGCGATGAAAAACAGGTTTACTGCTTTTTTTGAAATAAACAACATGCTGCACACCAATCAGTATGGATTTCGAAAGAACTGCAGCACTGAAGATGCTATTCAGGATTTTCTTTCGCGAACTTACATGGCGCTGGACTCGGGCAGCATTGTTGTTGGTATTTTCCTTGACCTGATGAAAGCATTTGACACCGTAAACCACGAAAGACTTTTACAGAAATTATATCTTTATGGAGTCAGAGGATTGGCACATAACTGGTTCACGGACTATTTATCAAATAGGTCGCAATGTACAAAAGTCGGGAGTCATTACAGCGACAGTATTTTAGTGACTACAGGAGTGCCTCAAGGGTCAGTTTTAGGACCACTCCTGTTTCTTGTTTATATTAACGATATATACAACTTAAACACTAATTCTAGTATTGTGTCTTTCGCTGATGATACTGCACTTCTTGCTGCTGACAAAAATAGAGAGCTGGCCTCCGTTAGTATTGAACGTGATCTTGTACTTATTGGAGACTGGTTTATTGAAAACCTCCTTACCCTTAACGTAACGAAAAGCAATTATGTGAGTTTTGCTCTCAAGGAGAGGAGCGAAACAGCTGTAGATTTTCTTAAAATGCACAAGTGCTCAATGCAGATAACTTCACCATGTGATTGTCCATCAATCCAAAAAGTTAACGAAGTTCGATATCTTGGAGTCACCTTAGATAGAATGCTAAATTGGAGGAGTCAAATTGCAGCAGTTCTTAATAGACTGCGTGCTCTACTGTGCAAAATGTATTATCTTAGAAAGCATGTTTCCTTAAAGATGCTTAAATTATTTTATTTTGCCATGGGACAGTCATACCTTCAGTACTCGATTACATGCTGGGGTGGAACTTACATGAATGCTATTGATCCGGTTATCAAGCTACAAAAGAAAATTATTAGAGTGATGACTTTCAAAAAAAAACGTGATCATTCTTTCCAACTCTTTCAACAGCTAGGTATCCTGCCAGTCCGCCATCTGTATGTTTACAGAGTCTTAATTAACTTCCGCAGAATTAATAAACATGCTACGACTCGTTTTGTGACCAATTACCACACGAGGAGTGAATCTAATAATTTTGTCATTCAGCCTAAAGTTACTAAAGAAAAACTGCATAAATGCAGCTACTACCTTGGAAGCAAATTTTACAATAACATACCCAACTACATAAAAGATATTACTGAAATTCATCGTTTCCAGAAATACCTGTTTCGGTGGCTACTGGGTATCAGTACTGTGGCCCTTGAAAATTTATTTAAAGTTATAAGCTGAAAAATACTTTCAGCACTTTTTTGTTATCTTGATTTTCTTTGATTATTTGTAGCGTGTTTATTTATTTTTACTGTTGTGGTCATTTTTTCTACGATGCAGCTTAACTTTGCATTATTAACAATGATTGTAATTTGCTAATAATAGTAACTTTGCAGTCGCTTTTATTAAAAATAGTTATTTAAAATAGTATTAAAATAGTAATACAAATAGCAATAAAAATGGTAGTAAAAATACCTAATAAAAATTTTAACAATTGCTTATAACAGTGGTAATAATTTTATACTGCTACTATTGTAATTTTTTTTTTGTCTACGATGCACCCTAACTTTGCAATTGTTTCATATGTTGACATTTGTAATTCTTGTATTTTCAAGTTATTTTTATTATGGTAGCCAACACACCACACGCGAGCACTAGCTCTTGTGGGGTGAGGGCACATACGGAGATTTGTACCGATTTGCCCGATTCAATAAACCAATATTCTTCTTCTTCTTCTTCTTCTTCTTCAGATAATTTCTAGCTTCTAGCTGCGAGAATGCAAAAGCGAGTCATTGCATAAACGCGCCCTTATTCTACTCACAGTTCAGGTGTGAGCGCACGTTTACGCAACCACTCGCTTTTGCATTCTCGCAGCTAGAAGCTAGAAATCTCCTCAAATTCCAACATGGCGGCGGTTTTATGTCTGCCGCCTCGCAACGAAAACAGCAAATAACGTGAGTTCAGAAGCGTTTGGGAAAATTCTTTCGTCATGAGGAATTCTTTATATTATTGGCACGGATTATAAGACTGCAAGTATTTACTCAAACGATGTCGGATTTAGCTAATCCATTTAGCGTTGTTACCATGGCAATGTCACCTTTGCCATCGCGATTGATTCTAGCTGCCAGAATGCAAAAGTGAGTCGTTGCGTAAACGCGCCCTTACTGCAGACTGCTTGCTCCGTTAAACCTTTAGGTCGCGTTTACGCAGCGACTCGCCTTTGCATTCTCGCAGCTAGAACTCAATCGCGATGGCAAAGGTGACGTTGCCATGATAACAACGCTAAATGGATTAGCTAAATCCGACATCGTTTGAGTAAATACTTGGCAGTCTTATAATCCGCGCCAATAATATAAAGAATTCCCCAGGACGAAACAATTTTCCCAAACGCTTCTGAACTAACGTTATTTGATGTTTTCGTTGCGAGGTGGCAGACATAAAACCGCCGCCATGTTGGAATTTGAGGTGGTTTCTAGCTTCTAGCTGCGAGAATACAAAAGCGAGTGGTTGCGTAAACGTGCTCTTACATTGTGATTTTTTTCTATTTATTGCTTGCATTATTTTCTAGTTTAGAGGTGCTTTCCGTTCTTGTGTACGTTTGTGACCGTCAGGTCACCACTCAGAACGGCTGAACAGCTACAATGCTCGGCCGGAGCCTGTAGCCATGGTCCGAGCAGAGTGGTGGTAGTGAGCGGCAAGTCGTAAATTGCGGAAAGTCGTAAATTCGGGACTCTGGTTACAGTGTGTCCTTTCTTTCTTTTCCAGTTTTGTGTATATTGTATACTGACATGGTCAAACTTTAAAGCAGACCGGGTGCCTCGTTAACCCGTTACCGAGGCCCGGAAGTGGAGTGGAGGGGTTCGTTCATTAAAAAAAATGCTGTTTTTTGCCACACAAGGCGAGAGCCTAGTGGAGGCCCCCTTCACAAAAGAATGCAGTTTTTACCACATCAAGATAGCAACGTGAGGCTCCCTTCATTAAAAAATACAGTTTTTGCATCATAATTCGAAAGCCCAGTGGAGTTCCTTTCCCCTCCCTCTTAACACGCAGAAAATAAATAAATAAATTAAATTTTTGCCACACAAGATACACCTTTCACGAAACTGTAGCAAAAACTAAAAATAATAAATAAAATTTTGAGGCCAATGAAGGGGCTCCACCCACCATGTCGATGGGCCCGGAGGCGACTGCCACCCCTGCCTCATTGTAGATGCGCCACTGCCCGTTCCCTTGTTATTAGTATTTATTTATTTTAATGAAATTTTCAAAAAACTAGCGGAAGCCCGTACTATGCACGGGGCCGGTCATATTTCCCGAGACACATTTCCCGGGACATTTTTCCGGCACCCTTCCCGACGACTTGTCAGATTGATCGACCACTCATGCCTGGCTCCTGTTTGGCTGCAGATAGAGTGGGAGAGTGCATTTTTAATGCGGGTGCGAGGAGGGAAGAAGTGGTTTTTCTTTTAGTCTTCCTTTTATCCGGCCTCCGACGTTATTATATAGATGCTGTCTGCTATGTACTTTATGAAAGTGGCCGAATCAGGAAATTTGCCACAAATATTAAATCTTAAAAGGACATACTTCCATTCGAACATCCTGCGCGCAATAGCTTTTGCAACATTTGCATATATTCGAGTGAATGTAGCAAAACCGTTTCTCACGAGAGGAAATGCACAAAAATGAATGCCTTTGCTACATTTTCAAGTGTCTATAGTGTCCGCGGCCTGTCTGCAATCCTGCATGTATTTATGAGCGGCTACGTCTTCCTGGAAGAAGCGGCTTTAGTCGACGGCCGCCATTGTTTTTGTAACCATCTTGGATATCAACAAGGCACTCTGCTACCAAAAACATACAATTGATTGCCTGTGTCGTTCTGGGGCGAACTCAAGATATGCCGCGGACACTTTAAAAACATGTTGGAAAAAACTGAGCCATACAGGAAAGTCAACCGGGGTGAATGTGCCTTGCATATATGTACAGTCAAGAGTGAGATAGGTGGTTTGGGCCCCAAACCACCTATCTCACTCTTGGTACAGTGCATACGAAGGTTGTATAAACCTAGACAAGCAAGTGTTTAGCACTGGTCTGGCTTTAATTCATTTTGTATCCGAAAAGCGCTCGTTCTTGAAACAAGTAGCCATGGTGTCTAGGTATTCCTAAAACCGAAATTATAAAAAAAAATTTCACTCTTTCAGGATTATCATTACTGGAATACAAAAAAAAAACATAACAACATGACCTTTAAAAAAAAAAAAAAACAGACCCAACCTAGCGAAATTTTACTGTGCCATGGACGTATATTCCCACACTACCGTTTTTTTGAACAGGTGATCTTAATTGCGGATGAGATTCTACCTTCAAGCTTTGTTAAAAAATACAGGACTTGTCATTAAAAAATCATGGCTCATTTGAAAGGAATCATGCTTTTGCAGGATTATCATGTCTGTAAAAAAATATGATGACTTTTTTTCAGAAATTATCAGGAAAGCACGATTCGTAGACATACACAGGTATTGAAACAGAAGACTACCCATGCAACTCATTAAAAATGCAACTTTATACTCCAGAAAATAATGGAGTAAGAGCCGAAAAAGTACAACCTTTCTTGCAACACACTTTATTCAAAAATCAGTAAGTATTTCTATCCTTTGCAAATCATTAAAGCAAACATTTATGTGAGGGACGTAATTCAGCCATTCCGCAAGCGCTACCTAATGTCTCTTTCCGCCATTGTCCATAGATACATTCCGTCAATGCGAAAATTGTTTTTACTTTTTTTTTACCTGTATAATTTCATGAATTTACGACGTCACCAATCAATTACATCTTCTTGTTTAATGGGCGCCCATCCCCATGGACGGATTGAAAAAAATACATTGACGATTTCGAAAAATGTGACTAATCGGAATACGAAACCATCAATCGGAATCAACATGTTCTTCATTGGTGCAAATAAAATTCGGCCATTCGTACTACATTTTAAAATTTATCCAATTTCTGGAAGTTATAATTTAATTGTCTTTCATTTGGCACTATTCTCATCATTGTAGGAGCCTTATATCTGAAGGAGTAGAGGTACACAACACATACACACCACACGTTGTTAAAGATGTAGATAGATAGAGATAAGACATTATAATAGATATAAGACGTTATAGTTTCGTTATCCAGTAAAACACAATAAAAATGTTAGACTGCTAAAACATCTTTTATTGTAATTTAACACTACCAAGTGGTATAAATAACAAAACCCTACAAGTTCGCTTTACTCTTTTCAGAACCATCCTAAATTAATCAGACAAATCAACGACCCATCCGGCCATATGCTCTGCCACAAGAATGATGACTCGCGTCAGTATTTCAGGGACGGACAATGCTTCCTATGCATCAGCGAGTGTTTGCCATCACACTTAACGTTGTCGAGGGAGTTGATAAGTAGAAGGCGAATACCAGCCCATAAAACGTTTATTCTAACACATCGACTGAGTTGTCACCTCCTTTTATCATAGCAGAGACCCCCTGAGTGACAACCATCTCCTCATTTATTAACTATGTTAACATAAATAATGCTGGTTAAGCAAACCTGCCGGTCGACCATCTTTAGTTGATGGATTCAGGGGGGAAAAAAAGCCTCGAAAAGCAGATGAATATAAAGAGTTGATGAGTCCAATGAGCCGAAGAGTCTGAAGTTTAAATGAGTCTAAAGAGTCGATGAGCCCGAAGAGCTGAAGAGTCCAAAGAGTTGATTAGTCCAAAGAGTTGATGCGTCTGCAGACCCAATGAGTCCAACGAGTCGATGAGTCCAAAGGGTCGATGAATTCAAAGAGCCGATGAGTCCAAAGAGCTGATGAGTTTGAAGAGTCAATGAGTCCGAAGAACCAATGAATCCGAAGATTGATGAGTCCAAAGAGGCAATGAGTCCAAAGAGCCAACGAGTCTGAAGAGTCAATGAGTCCGAAGAGGTGAAGAGGCCGAAGAGTCAATGAGTCCATAGAGCCAATGAGTCCAAAGAGCCAACGAGTCCAAACAGCCAACGAGTCTGAAGAGTCAATGAGTCCGAAGAGTCGATGAGTCCAAAAGCCAAATCAGTCCAAAAGCCGATGAGTCTGAAACGCCGAAGAGGTGCTGCTGTAGTTGCAGAAAGTCACACAGAAAAAGAAAGGAATTTGTGCGGCAGCAGTGATGTCACGGCATGGGTTCGGGAAACTAATTGCAAGTTTAGGAACAACTTTGATGTGCTGTGATGACTTTGCGGAGCTGTTTGTTGAATTCAGGAAAGAACGCTTTGTCTCTTCCCATTCCAAATGTTCATCCCAAATTCAACATCAACAATGTTAACAGTATACTGAAGAATAAATAATGCATGAAATCTTCAGCATTTTTCGATCTTTGCACATTCTTTAACAGCATGTAATGGAGAGTTTCTCTTCAAGTCTCGTAAATCATTTATATTCCGTTTCTTACAACTTTATTTTTTTTCTTCAGATAATATTGTTTCGTCTTTGGCCTTTTTCCTAAGGACTCCTTCCAGTATTAAATAGCAAACCAAACCAACACATCCAGTAATAAAAATTACAGTCAACTTGGTTGAGACGCACAGGAACTGGCTCCAGACGAATGCAAGCATGAATCCTAAGGCCCACCAAAATGTGGCGAGGGACATGGAGCCTTCGATGTTGTCTTCAAACAGGATTGCATACATCGCTGAAAATAATAATTCAAATTAGAGCACAAACAAAAAATAGGATTGTTTAAAAAAAAAATACTTTTGCCTAAGATTTAGGAAGTGTATGCGTATCAATGGCTCACGCAGGAATTATGTATGAAAGAGGCGAGACAAAAATTTACAATTCAAAATGGAGTCAGAGAATTCGTCAATGAGGTATGAGGAAGGCTTTAATTTCCTCGGAAAACCGTCAAATAATTTACTTTCAACAATTTTAGTGTGTTTGAAACGTTTCGAAGTATTTTCTGAGAATTTTTCCGGTTGCAATTCTTTTCTATTTGCTGCAGAATTACTTTGTGGTGCATAAATGTGGGTTGAACGAAACATGCCCCATACATGTTACAACACCCGCAATTGGATACAAAACATTGAGTTAGTGATTGTGTATTGGATCACCACCCATTTTTTACTTTTCGGCTTTTGTCATTTTGCCAAGGCCTCTGAAAAGTAAGGTTATGGTGTCACTGGTGTACAAATGAATATATTTATATTTTTTGGCCTTTGCTGAAATAGTGCACGTGACAGAGCCTGCTACATGTACGGGACAAAAAAAATTCGCTACGGTCCATTCATTTTTGAAGCAAAAAAACCGTAATTTTGCTTTTTCCTCTATATAGACATTGCAATTTAAGTCCCCACGCCAATCGGGTTCTTAGCAAAAAAGTAAAAAAAGCGAAAATATAAAAAAAACGTGAAAACGCGTAACTGATTGTGGTTACAGCTCTCTCTAGCCTGCATTTGATCTTACCGACGGCAGAAGACACACACAACACTTACGGTGAATGCTTAGTTATATTTCACAAAACATGAGACTGAAAGACTAGATATCAATACTCTAGATGGCAAGACTGCATTTGTTGTGGAAAAGAGGGTTTGGTAGGAGTAGCAAGGACCTGGTCACCCGGATTTAGTGTCACTAACTGTGATACACAGACTTCAGGGTCGTATAAAAAGGAAACAAAATAGTAACATGGAAGGTGCATAAATTTCTCATTGGATCTGTTTTTGCCGAAAGTAATAGAAT
Organism: Lithobius niger; assembly: GCA_023313725.1. Taxonomy (NCBI): domain Eukaryota; kingdom Metazoa; phylum Arthropoda; class Chilopoda; order Lithobiomorpha; family Lithobiidae; genus Lithobius; species Lithobius niger. Next base: position 904 of record JAHWFP010053477.1, on the reverse strand, counting down.
CATTTTTGGTATTTCTTTCTTTTTGGGTAGTTTTGACCTCGTCCTGTCACTTCAGACTCAGGCTCATTTTCAGCTCTATGCAAACTGCTGTATTCACTACAGTATGTCTCATAAGTCCTGAGCCAGGTAGGCCTATATGGTATAATGAGCCTGTTGTGGTATAGGCCTGTTATGGCCTGTATAGGCCTGTATATGGTATAGGCCTATACGATATTAGGCCGAAGGTATACAAATCAGCAAACTAGGAGCAAAATACAATGGGGAAATTATTGATTCCAGGGCATTGGACTCAAAACCAGGATTCGAACCAACGACCTTCCTCTGGGTGTAGTATAGGCCTATACACTGTATATAGGCATATAGGCCTACCTGGTTCAAGACTTCTGAGACATACGAACGTTATATGAACGTATATGAACGTTAACACAAAAATACAATTTACGTACGTACTTAATACCTAGAACCAAGCGCTAAACAGATTGAAGCCAACAATATCTAACGTACTTAATGTTAAAAGTAGTCTACATACTCGTATCAAAAATTAATGAACAATTTAATTAAATACTTACCAAAAAAAGTTGGAATGATTATGGCGTCACCTACAGCCCAAATGATAGAGAGAAGGAAAAATATCTCGACATGATTGGAATCAGGATGCCACAGATAAACCGCGATACAACAGCTTAGAAGCATGATCGTTCCAAATGTAATCACTGCTAAACGCCCAAACAATTTAACGAAAATTCCCTGGGAAATGCAAATCACAATTTGTATTCCTCCGTACGTCAGCATTATGAGACCGACTTTGGGAATGCCAATGGAACAGCTAATGTAAGCCTGGAAGTAATAAAAAAAAAAACGTACACATCATAATAATAATAGCAACTTAAATATGAACAATTTT
>JAHWFP010053475.1:1653-17483 GCA_023313725.1 Lithobius niger | reverse complement strand
TCGCAAAAACAAGAACCTGGATTAAATAAGAAATTATGAGAAGACGTGTAATTGCAGCGAGAGCGTGTTAAAACCAAGCATTAACAGATAATAATAGGCTTAAATGCCCTCTGGCACACGCGTAATCAGGCAGGCGCTAACACCATTGGCTAATTATTGAACCCCCCGGGTGTGTAGGGTTTGACTCCTCCGCCTTGGGGGGGGGGGGGGTCGACCCATTGCTACTTATCGCCCCACTAACTCAGTTACGGTGCCAACCCGACAGATCAAGGTGACGTAACGGTCTGGGGCAGTGACTCTACAGTACTTCGCCGAGCTATCGAATTGACCAAAACGTTAAATACAACCAACGATTTGAATAATGAGAATATTTTCGGTATCAAAAATTACATTACGGTTTCGTTTACCGGAGTTTCGAACCCCTCTCACTGCAAACAGAGGCAAGAGTACCTTGGTCTAGCCCAGGCTGTGGAAAGAGCTGACTATTTGACAGTTAAAAGGACATACCTTCTCACCATATTCGGGCATCCTGCGCGAAATAGCTTTTGCAACACTTACATAGGTTTAGAGTGATTGTAGCAAAACCGTTTCTCGCGAGGGGAAAAATAAGAAAACGAATGCTTTTGAAACATTTACGCGCGTCTGAAGTAAATTAATGTTGCAAAATTGAGCCGTACAGGGAAGCCAGCCGGGAGAAATGTACATTTAAAAGGCTTGTCTGCGACGACAGGGTCCGCTAAAATTTCTCGGAGAGGGGGGAGTTGGAGTGGTGGGCTACACACTTTTGCGCGACCCTTCAAGGGGTGATCAGTAAAAATTGTACAATGGCCCTAAAACGAAGGGGGGGGGGGGGGGACCATACGAATTTTCAGTATATTTTTAACAATATAACACAGTATAAAACCTAAATGGGACCCTGGGACCGATCATATCTAAAAATACGTAAAAATGTGAAACTAACTTCTTGGGTTTACTTGAACGTTCAACTTACCTTGCGTAAATCGGCAGTTAGCAACACATTCGTTCGAAAACTGCATGGTGTGATTTGTGACAGAAGAGACCGATACAAAAAAAAATACGGCTTATTGCGTATAGTTCGCCCATAAAGAGCATTATCAAGACTAACCGTAACACCAACAACTTAATATAGACCATCACAATTGCCCTGAAAGGTTAGGACCGATTCTCAGCACCGATTCTCGGTTGGTCAACAGCATAATGCGAACATCATTCGTTTGGTTTGGCGGTCCCGACCTGACTACACGTGGCTGCTGCATGGTACACTTTATTAGCCTTCAAACCCCCTCCCCCATCCTTTTTTTTTTGCTCGCGTTTTGTGTTGGACCTTAAAATCTGCTGGCAATTCTAATTTTCAGCGTGTTTTGCGTACACATTTATTATGTTTAAAAGGCCATTCCTCCCAGCGCCATTTTTCTCGATCCTCCACATCAAATATGGCCCCAAAGATCTATTTCCTCACCGTTAGTCTATCCCTTGGTAAAAATCCGTTTTAAAATGTGGCATCTAGGAGATTTTCTGTTGAAGAATAATTAAGTATATTTACTGCGTCCCGCAGTATATGATGCTTTGCGCGCTTACAATAACCATGACGTTTCATCTCTGTGGGTGCATCTCCTAATTTTCTAATAATTACCATGAGATCAAAAATCTAAAATGCAGCAAAAATTAAAATTGATTATTCCAATAGATCGCCGAAGCAAAATTATAACACACTAGCCTAGAAAATTATAAATTGTGATGTTAAAATACGAGAATCATTCCGGTTTGTGACGACACAATTAATGCGTTCATGCTGGTTCGTCTATTATACGCAATGCCGATTGAGACAGTAGCTACGTTCTTCGCTGCGAGGAACGGAGCTACTATCACAGTTGACCTTTGCGGTTCTATACGCACGGATGGCGATCATTACGAGGCTGTTATAAGGCAGGCGGAATGTTATAAGGCAGGCCGGGTGTCCCTTTAAATGGCCAATTCAATGGAGCACGGAATCCTGACTGTTACCACGATTGTCACTTGTGTATGCCTAACCTAGCCTGACCTTAGCCAAAACTGGGAAGAGAAGAGCACTGTCATGCATCGTGCTCGTGTCGACTGTGGCATGTAAAAGAACCCAGGGATTTCCGATCGGAATTACCTAGCAAAATTCACCCTCGCTTTATGGCGCCATGGCTTCGGCAGGAGAGTGTCAAACCCCCAAAGTAGGCCTAATCCCAATTTCGTTGTGCTGAGGTTCGCTATTGGTGGGGGAAGGGGGGGGGGGCTCCACTGCAACAATAACGCCTGGGGAATTTCTGGCGCCAGGTAATTGGTTTAGTGCCGATCTTGCTGAACTCGACACAATCTCATTAGAGAAGAAGAAAATTGGACAAATGGGATTGGATCATAAAGGCTTGTGAAACAGAGGGGAGGCTAAAGTAAAGATTGCTCTTAATTGGACGCTAATTACCGCGTAACTGGGAAGGGTCCATTATACCGAGAGCGATGAGGGTATAACACCAGTCCACGTTAAGTAACAATGACTTTATTAGTAGTTCGTTGCACTGCTAAATAGTAAAACAAACTGCAACCCTGTAAACATGTTCACAGACACCATGTGGTCATTTTTTTTTTGCTGTTAATTCCAGCGATGAACAGACTTGGATGGGGTCGTTTACTGTGTGACCTGGCGACCAGTGAGCCAGCCGGACCCACAAACAAAATGAGGTTAATTTACAAAAACAATCCGTGAATAGAGCAGTGACACGACGTAGTATTATTGTATATAACTCTATGCTGGAGCCTTAATGGGTTAGCTGCAAGGGGCACTGCAGAGAGAAACAGAAGGGCGTCATAGTGAAGCCGATGATGTGAAGAGTGATTTCTTAGACCTAAAACGCGCGATTTTTGTTGTTGGAGGAAACAACGTTATTTTAAGCCTAAGAAATCCGCTCTTCCGTTGTTTTTCCTTCCATTTTTATGTAGTGCACCTTGTAGTTATGCCCTCCAAAACCCATACTGGTGCCAATATGGCGGCAAATATCACTGTTCGATAGGAGCAGGGCTACCCAAAAAAATCCAACCCCGAAAACACCTGGAGGGTTTTGTTGGCTGCAACCCATCTGAAGAAAACCCCACAATAAAACCAACTAGTGGTTTTTTCCCCACCTATTTTACCTTTTTTTTTTACCTTCCTGCATTAAAAATCACCCGGCCTGTGGCTGGATTCTAAACCGTCAAGCAACATTTAATTTATTCCCTTTTTATAATAAATTGTTAATTATTTTCAAGCCATTTGTTAACCATTTTAGGAATGGTTTTTATAAACAGTGGTGCATTACAATGGTGATGGCATTATTATTATGTTAGTACTTTAACCCTTTAACCCCCATGTTGCCGTATGGCCACGGCTCTCACTCGACATTAGTAAAAAAAAAAACGGAGTTCAAATGCGCTCCTAAGCTATATGAGTTGACCCCGGGGACCCCGAGCATTGCGGGCAAGCACAGATCTGTGGTTGGTGTCATCGTCTCCAAACCAACTGAATGCTAGTTCGAATCCCACAACCGACAGAGTTAACTAATAAAAAAAAATCAAAGCAAGTCCGTGTGGTAAAGCCCTCCCCCCAAAAAAAAGGCCCTGTGGGTTAGGTTTTCCACAAAAATCCGAGTACTGGTTTAGGGTAATGACTTTTTTGGAGGGTTATTCGAAGTTTGCCCCACTGACTGAGATCCATTTTCTCGACTTTGACGTTTGGTTGTGGGGAAGGGGATCACATCCCTCCGCCTCCCCACACACACTCTCATGATCCTGTTAGAAGTCTTTTCGAGTTGAGAGGGCGGTTGGGGAGAGGGGGGGGGTCCCCTTTAGACGTTTCTCGACCGCGTGTTGGGCGTTGTGTTAACCACTTGACTCACAGACGAGCCTCGTCAATTAAAAGAGGGTTAGTTATTAACTTGGAGCTTTGGTGACGAAACGTACAATGAACGGACCAAATTGGTATCAACTACTGTAGCCTACACGTGTGCCTACCCACGATATACGGAATCTACGTCACTCGCCCATCTATCGCTGTCACCGAATCCCGGTAAATTCCCTTAGACTTGAGTGGATACCAGTGATGGGCGCAAGTCAATTCCGGTGGAATTAATTGAATCAATTCCACGTTTGTGGAGTTAGTGGAATTGATTCACCGTTAGACAATTCCAGGTTATGAATTCATGGAATTGATTTTATTAATCTTCAATTCCGCTTTACTGGATTCGGACTTGAATTGGGTATTGTCGAAATTATAAACTGACTTGGTAGGAATTGGTTTGATGACTAGCAATTCATCCCATGTTGTGGTCAGATTGACTTGACTTACCAAGTCATCCATTGGATTGGCATTGCCTAGACTTGACTTGATTTTTATATGATTTAATATTCCTTGTTTTGACTTTATTTGATTCAACCTGAAATTCAGGCCGATTCCACAAAATCCAAATCAATTTACCCAATTTCAGCCCCAAAATTCACTAAAATCGTCTAAATTTCCGGCAATACCATAAATTTTGTCAGAATTTACCTGATATTACGCGGAATTGAGTGGAATGGACTGGAACTAAGACGGGATCAACAGCAAGTCACTGAATTGGATTTGGTTATCAGGATGAGAAACGACAATAATTGATTGGAAATGATTTGAAATAGCAAATACAAAATAGGACAATGATTTGAATTGTATTTAACCATGGCAGTGACTTGGCTGGCATTGACTCTGACTTATGAAATTGAATTGGAATTGATCTGGAATTGAATTGCTTATCAACGGTATGTAAGTAGAAATGGCTGTGATTTGACTTGGTGCTCACTTGGTGTCTAGGTAATTGACTCAAATCCATTGAAGTGGAATTGTACCCATCCCTGGTGGGGGGCTAACCCACATCTGTCTAGCCTTCGTTATTTATCAGGCTGTTACATGGAAATGGAGTTATTCCCATCTGGTAGTTACCGATTAACCCTGGATAAATAAGTCTAAGGTTAAACCGGGTTATTTTCTTTTTCCCGTTTTTTTTTACGTACTACTGTCATTTAAAGTTTTCAAAAAAATTAATTTTAGCGCATTTCGCGAAATACCGTATTCCATGGCAGACTCAACGTTTTGGGGGCTCGTAACAGGATTACAACCCCACTTTTTACAGCTTATCCCCAACACCGAATTTGGCGTAGGGTGTGAGCTAGGGGTTGCGAACTATTATGGGCTCGAAATACGTACAGTTATTAGTAGTGGGTGAAGCTGCAATCGATATATGGCATCGACCAATGCGCACGTTTATAACTTCTATCTCATAGATGAATTTCCTCCACACACCCCTTCCTCCCCCCCCCCTTTGAAATCTGGGATCACTATCGTGCAACTCCCTCCCCTCTTCTTTTCATCCCCCAACCATTCTCGACCTACCAAGCTTTCAACACAGTCCGCAATTGGAGTTCGTTTGGGCACCGACGAACTTCATCACTAGTTAGCGCACCATAATACCGGACTCCTTCCAGCGTTGACAGGTCACTTTTTATTTTGCGAAGAAAACAACGCAAAAACCAGAAAAGTTTTTATTAGATTTCTGGCATATAATTCTAAGCAACTTTCCTTGTGCCACCGCACAATATACTAGTTCAGATTTTAGTATATTATTAATTCGACGTGTCACACGTCGAATTAATGCGGTTGTGGCCAAAAATTGGGGGTAGCCGATTTACTTCAGCGACATCTCCTCAAAAACCAGACACATTTGTCCAATTCTGATCCGACGAAATTAAAGTATGCGGGTGGGTGACTTGCAGTGCGCCAGTACACAAGGTATTGTGATTTAGGTAATTTAGTTAGGGCGGTTTTAGTTCGCTAACCTCTAAAAAGGTCTCTGAGCGAAAAACCGTCGTCAAATAGTACACGAACAGTGGCTGACGTCAGCGCTTCCTCAGCGTAAAGGTGTGCGCTCAACGCCGATCGTACGAAAAATTGCGGCGTGTAACTGCGCATTTCGGCAAGTCAGCTCTTTAACATTGTGGTCGGTTAGAAGCTATCGTGTACGTCGAGATGGCTCCTTTCTTATGGCGCAGAACAACACAAAGTGAGTCATCACTTACCTTTGTGGTGATCTGGATGGTACACCGAATTTCTATGATTGAATCTGGACGGTACAATGAATGCGATGCTCGTATAAGACTTTTGCTGTTAATTTCTGCGCCATCCTCGCTGCTTTTCGGGTGCGATATATTACAGTATTTTATTACGCGTATTTGTGGTGTTGTTTCCTATTGAACGAGTGAGCAAAGCGAATGATGTCCTGTTTCCACAGTGGCGGACTGGCCAGAGGGAGGGAAGGGTGGGATATTCCTAATGGCCTCTGACTTTCAGATTTTTTTAAATCCGTAACAGGAAGACTCACGTAAGTTTTATTGGTTCGACATTAGTTTTAACCACAGATTTAAAATTACAAATAATAATAATAAAGATAATTATAAGACACTAGTAAAACAAGTACTTTGTATTGAGTAGCCTAACAAAAATTGGCCACATGAAATTGCAGTGTTATATTCAATGTGGACTTTGTCACAATTTTCGTTTGAATATTTTAACTTTCGTTAATACATCTCAAAAGTGTAAATAAATTTAAAGTAGTCAACCTTACGTACCCTAAGGGCAACATGATTTTTCCTACTCCCCCCCCCCCCCCCATCAAATTACCTGCTGAATTTATGAAATATGGTGTTCGAAGATTTAAAAAATGTAACAGTCTGATGAACAAGAACAACGAGTACGGGAAACTGTAAAACAACGAAGCTTTCAGTTTGTTTTTTTGTAAGAAAACCAATATCAGTGTCCGATGAAAACTTATCCGGTCAGTGATTGCATCGTTGCACACAAGACGTATCGTAGTATCAAACGTTACGAGACAATTTTTTTTAATATAATGTGCAATATAGTAGATATCTTCAGTGCACCGTGCATTTAGATTTTTTAGTAGTGTCCTATTGGTATGTCTGCCGTTCCAACTTCATACGTCAATTACAGATTTTTTTTTATTCTACCATACGACACGTCGAATGGTAGAATTAGTGCTAGTGCAGTGTTAGTGCATCTTGTAGTATATGCATCTATAGCACTTTGAAAAAAAAAGCAGTGTTTTCCAAAACAAGTTAAATCAATTATTCACACTGATTCAGACGTTGCATTTTATAAAAGTTAAGAAATTTTTGTTTGTTTTGTAATTTGTAATCACTTGTCCTAGAGGTAAATTTCTGAACAATCAAAATCTTTGTACGGTAGGCTATGCTGCTTTTGATTAGGTAGAAATTAGCTTTTTTACATCTTCTTTTGCATGTTTGCTCTTCAATTGTCCTGTTCCAAAATTTTAGAACATGTTGTGGCAAACCAGATAAAAGATTATATCTTTAAGATCAATATTCTTAACCAAAAGCAGTCTGGTTCCCGACATAAGCATAAAACTAACAGCTCTATCAAAAATTACTACGATATTTTCAAAGTTATGGATCAATTGAAATTCACTTCCTTTGTGCTGGATTTAGCTAAAACATTCGATAAGGTTTATCATCCTGTCTTACAGTTCAAGTAACATGTGATTGGTGGGGACCGGCTAAGCTTAAAGGGGTTTAAATGCTATCTTGTTGGCAAAAAAAAACCAGTGTATTCGTGTTAAAAGACAAACATCAACTTTTCTCAGTGTTCAATCTGATGTTCCACAAGGCTCTATTCTGGGGCCTTTATTGTTTTCTGTTAACGCCTTGCCAAACCGCATTGTTAATTCTGACCATCACGTGCTTGCTTATAACGCCCAATTACGTAACTCATTATCGATTTCTGAGTACTTCTTGCTACTTTCCTGTTTTATGGAAATTAGCTGTGATTAATTCCATCTGGAAAGCAATGGGCTCATAAAATATTAATAACATTTGTTCTATAATTGAAGAGCATGTGTGCAAAACAGGTAAAATCACATTTTTGAAAAAAAAATGAGTTAGCTGGCATTCTATACATTTGTTGTAGGATGGAAACTGCACGTTTCTATCTTTGTATCTATGTATCTATGTATTCTTCCCACCACACAATGCTAACTCGTGCCGAACTTAATCTTGATCTTTCTAATGCATATAATTGGTCTACGGATAATGGCTTTGCACTAAGGCACATTATTGTTGGATCTCAGCAGCTTTTTCAAAAATATCCTATTTACGATCTCAGGCATTATAATACTATTTTTATCAATAACACTACATAAAAACTTGCATTACGAACTGAGAAGGGCTTAAATTTGTTTCGGGTAACATGTTACGGAATAAAATATTTACCAGAACATGTTACGGAATAAAATATTTACCAGATACCATTAGAGAGAGACCCCTCCATATAAACCACAAGATAAGATAATGCACCCTTCCAGGAACTGACCTCATCACAGATTAGATAGGGAGGGGTCACTGAACTAATTAAATAGGAAGGGGATCACTGATCTAATTAGAGAGCGAGCCTGACGAACTCAGATTAGATAGGGATGACCCTGGATAAGATTAGTGGTAACTCCTAGAAGGGCAGGGTCACTGACGAGATAAGAATTGTGTCAATCTCGTGATAGTCTTTTTTGCCCAGTTCCCTCCACCCTACATGACCATCTTGAATTTCGTAAGCCATCTTGAAACTCGGCAGCCGTCTTGAATCTCGTCTGTCATGTTGGCAGTCATCTTGAATCTTGGGTCTTGGCTCACTTCAATTGGCCTTCATTTCTCAGTTGGCATTTTTTCAAGAATTAGTACTGAGACTAAAGAAAATTATTATTTCTTGGCTGGCATCAGTATCAAACCTGGGATCAGGGCCTTATCTGATGAGGTGGTGGTCATGCCTTTACCATGTGAGCTACCGGGCCAAAAGTTGATGTTAATAATGGATCTCGTAGTTGATACCAGTTTGATAGGCACATGAGGGGGGGTTCCCATAATGCAAAGCGGCCGGCCGTTTTGTCTGATTTCAGCAACAAGTTTGATACGAAAGGCAGTGTATGTTTAGGAAAAAACCTCTATCCATCTTAAAGAGGTTGCTAGCAAGTTGACAGATAAAAGGGGTTCAGTGAAGGTTGAGTAGCTAGATTTTCTCAGTCCCATGTTTTAATACACAAGTCATGCAGGAATGCCAGCTGAGCTACAACAAACTTTTTAAAAAGATAAAAAAATGAACATGTGTATGTTCTTGGTCGTTGCAGGAGGCATGTTCTTTTAACTACGGCAGACTTTATAAAAGAAAAAGGTTGGGTAAATAAAATGAAATGTTTTAACACGGACCATTAAGTAAAATGAAGTATGAAAAATTATATTCAGGGGTAAATAAAACTTAATATTAGAAGCAGTGAAAAAAGGCTGTACTTGACCAGTCTGGTTAGCAACAGTTTGGTATTAGAGGCAGAGATTTTCCATTAACCAACAGGTGTACTTTGTGGGCATAGGTTGCAATGCTAAAATGTTCACTCCCGATAGCGTAAGAGCCCACAAACAGCAAAAGTAAGACGAGATATTTAATTTTCGGCAATTAACTTTGCTTGTCTTGGTCATTTATAAACGATATGCATCATGAATACATACCCCAAAATCACTATTTTCCATTGCTGAGGTCAGTGAGATTAGCCATATCAGCACAGATAGCAATAACGGGGTGTTGCAAGAGTCTAGATATTTTATATCACGCATAAGGGGTAGTGCACGTAGTGATATAAGGGGATTGCAAGATGTCATTGGTGATAAATGGGAAGGGCTTAGGCAAAAGCACATGGCTACTGATAAGGTGGGTGTTAGCAGAGGTCTTCATGATTAGGCAAAGAGTCTGGGTATTTTCAATTACACTATAAGGGGCAAAGTACGTAGTGATGTAAGGGGGTTGTAAGAGGTCATTGGTGGTAAATGGGAAGGGGTAAGCACACGGTTTAGACATGTTAGACACGGTTTACCATGGTAGACAGTAACCCCATAACCAGCCTAGTAGCACATTCATCTCATCTTATTTTTCATAACACTACAGAAAGAGATGGCCAGCAAACCATTTCACGGTAGCCTTTTTCATGGAAGGTTGAAATATTCGCCGTTACAGCAACAACCCAGAACTGGTATAAGTGATGATATGTGTGGATCAAACTGGGATGCTCTACCTCCAACAGTGCATCAAAAGGAAGATTCTGACAGATATGCTGATGAAGTGTTTGTTATGGCTGATAAAAAATGCTTCATTGTACAACTCTAGGCAAATACGATGAGAGCAAGTCTTAATTTCATCGCCCCTTGTGTTTGAGACCCTAGTGACTTTTTCTTTGAACACTCGAGTGGAAGAAGGTTTCTTCCCCCGACATGGTTCAGTAGATGTTTTATTTTATACAAAGATGCATCAATATGAGTGAAATCTATGATAGACTAGTGTGGAGGGGCTATACCTATTGACTTTGAAGGATCTTACATTACAAGAGACGGTGAACATAGGGCCAAAATGCTTCCTATATGGCGGGGTTACTCTGAAAATGAGTGATGTTGATGCCTGTTCAGGGTTCCCACTAAAATACTGAAATAATTTCCATGACCTCCAGATTTTTTAGAGTTGTTGAAGTCAATTTTTAGGATTTTAACCGAAACTTTAGGAAGGAAATTTTTTCCACACATTTTACCAGTTTTACTCGTATTAAGGGCTCTCTTACTGCAAAAAAATTAGCCCTATTGAATGAACTTTGTTTGGTGTAAACACGAAAGAAAAAAGGATAATTTTATTCTACCGCAGTGTCTTAATAAAATGTGTTTAGTGCACTTAAGACTAGTTCTAAATACGTGTCTTTGTTTTTTTCCCTGAGTTTTTCAGGTTTTTTTGTGTGAAAAATTAGAATATTCCCTAAGTTTTCCCTGAGTTTCAAAATGTAGTTCAAATTCCCTGAGTTTTTCAGGTTTTTTTTGTGAAAAATCAGAATATTCCCTAAGTTTTCCCTGAGTTTCAAAATGTAGTTTAAATTCCCTGAGTTTTTCAGGGTTTTTTTTTGTGAAAAATCAGAATATTCCCTAAGTTTTCAATGAGTTTCAAAATGTAGTTTAAATTCCCTGAGTTTTTCTGGTTTTTTTTTGTGAAAAATCAGAATATTCCCTAAGTTTTCCCTGAGTTTCAAAATGTAGTTCAAATTCCCCTGAGTTTTTCAGGTTTTTTTTTGTGAAAAATCAGAATATTCCCTAAGTTTTCCCTGAGTTTCAAAATGTAGTTCAAATTCCCTGAGTTTTCCAGGTTTTCCAGAATCTCCAGGTTTGTTGGAATCCTGCTGTGTATGCTTACGGAGATATTACGATCGACATTTTCGAGCCGATGAATCGGTTTTTCGACTGCTGAATGGGACGTTGCTGTAGATGAAAAACCATCGTGTTTGAATCAACATATATTGTTAACCTAAATGGTCGAAGGGTAGTAGCCTATAGGATTTAGCTTTAGCTGATGCAAAGGCCGTCGTATTCATTGACATGTCTGAACATGCATCCTTTACCCCTTGGTTGGCACTAAAGGCTAATGGCTTTGCTGATGATTTAAGATGGGCTATCATTAATAAGACTGAACCTACATTCACAGCCTTACGTGAACGCTTATGTCAGGTTTTAGCACTGACCAATGAGAAGACTTCTTTGTGATCAGCTGATCAGTGAGGACAGATCGCAATTCTGACGTAAGAGATGATTATATAAAAGGTGTGCAGAGCTCTCAGCAGCACACTGATCTCGCTCCAGCCATGACTACTCCTAATGAATCTGGTATTATACCCCAGCCACGAAATAGAACCACCTGTTTCATACCATACATTCATCTTAAGAAGCTGTGTTTTCGATTAATTTTATACACCAGTTAACTGTTCTGAACAGGTAAAAAAGGTGGTTTCATCCAACAGTCGTCACAGCAAGCTATGATTTTACAAACCCATCCTAGCCTGCTGTAGCCATGATGGACGAGGAAAGCCAGGCTATACATTGTCAATCTGTGAGGAAGATTTAGCCTACGTGCCCCTATTTTTACTTTTTGTGTTTTATGGGTTTTTTTTTTCTTCCCCAACCTGCTTTTTATTGTTCTTCAACTTTTCCTTGGGCAGGTGTTAGTGGTCACCCACGACCCTTCCTGTCCCCTTTGCACCTCTGGTGCATAAAATGTTTTTATTTTAATTTTATTTTTACTCTACTACACGACGCTAGATGACCCATCGCTGGTTAATAATGCTCCGTTAGAGTTTGAGCCGCAGGCGCATTTTACACCTAAACTGGAGCGTCAACTAACCTACACAGAAGAAGACATGAAGACAAGCAAACCTTACGGTGAAAACTTGGTATTTAGTAGGTGAAGAAGTCTAGAACAGTCTAACCGTTTACGCAAATTACGTGAACGTGAATTTACGTGAATTTACGTGAATTTCAGGGCGTTGTGTACGGGTGTGTTAGAAATATTTTCCAGTGAAAACCAAATTGCTATGAGGCATGATGATTGGCGACAAGTGAATTTAAAACAAATATTTGTTTGTTTGTATTCCACTGTGTCGAGTGACGAGTGGAATACCTTAACTTCGCTCGAATACATAAGATGAGTTGGTCATGCTTCATGGACGGTCCAGAACATTGGTGAAAACTGTGGCTAAGTGTGGGGTGCCATTGAACAAGAAATTGAATGTGCGATCATTCCAGGTTGAAATGAGCACTGAGTGCCCCTCAACCATAAGTAATGGGTTACAGTGCAACTTTTCGATAGAATAGTGTAAGTGGGGGGGGCATGAATTCTGCTATGCACAGTTTTTTCAGAAAGCTTTACTCAGCAAATGTGTGTTGCTGACTGTACCAGAGTGAAAAAAAATGTTAGGACTGCTTACCCGACGGAATACATTCTAAACCTAGCAGGTAAAATAGGTTTAATGCACAGTTTGACAGAGCAACGTCCGAGGTTTCGAACGTTCCTTGTTCTTGGATCTGTCGATGAAAGCTTTTTTGGGAATGGGGGTTGGGGTGCCCAAACTTGTGGTGCACAAAGTATATTTCACGCAGTTTTTTAATTTGATAATCTGGGATAGCGAGGTTTGGTAGAAACAGTCCTTAAACTTGTACTGAATCTTCTCTGTTCTTGGGTCTTCGGTAATAGCACTTCTGGGCAGTGGAAGTTGAGGTGCCCAAAGCTAGGCGAAAAATACATTTTAGCCCGTTTTAACCTGATAGTATGGGACTTCGTTTAACATTTCTAAGGAAATTTAGTGGAAATAGTCTGTTAAATTTATGCGGAACGGCGTATTTGCACGCTTTTATACCTGTTAATAGAAATCTATAATGACGTCAAAAACTGGTCTTTGCCTATAAGTAACTTAAGTCGTTTGTTAGACTGAACAAACTGCTTTACTTTACTTTACTTTATTTCAGAGCTTACAGGCCCACAAGTCCATTCGCTCTAACTTAAAACTACATCTAACTTACTTAACACCCTAATCCGCACAAACAGCACAACCTGTACCACCTGCTCAGCCCATTGAACCTTAACTGGACATACACTCCAAACTGCTTACGGATAATTCAATAATTAATTCCTAAAACAAGAAAAGGTCCTATTAAAGTTTCGTACAATTTTAAGATGGCACTGAAAATGGCGAAATTAAACGGTTTCGGCTTCTTACTTCTACACTGTTCATGCTAATATTTTTTTTTGAAAGAACTAGGTCTTGGTCATTCGCCAAGTTTGCTTCAAATTCTTGGACTCATGCTAGTGTGTCGCCGACAAGCAGATGAGATTATATATTATTGTTATTGTTACTGTTATTGTTGAATTTTACATGTACACATGAGTACATACGGTTAATTATAATGTGAAACTTCACAGACATAAAATTCGTCCTGAAAAAAAAAATGACAGATGAAGATAACACTGTGTGACCTTTGGTATATTCACACACCTATGAAAGTTGTGATATCCACCCAAATCCAAAACTGGTATAAGAGAAGCTGCCAAGTTTCCAAAAAGGGTCGCCTTTGAAAGTGGTGATATCATTCAACCAGGGAAACGCCGCCAAGGTTAATCCTACTAGCAAAGTTAATTGCATCGAATAATACCTTGCGGACATTAAAGAAAACGTCAAGATTGCTATACTTTCATTTAACTTGGTTAATAGGAATAGCCTAGCGGCATTTCCGTGGTTGAATGATATCACTACTTTCAAACGCCGACCCTTTTTGGAAACTTGGCGGCTTCTTTTATAGCAGTTTTGGTTAGGTTTGAAGATTTTGAAGCTATAGTACACCAAAACAACACTAAACAATAATGAAATTAATTGTAACTTGTCTCTATTACATAACTAACTGCACGACTGTCTTACGTTTCATAGTTTAAAATCCACTGCGTGTAGGTTACTTTCGGTTGCTTTTTAACTTTTAAGTAAAAATGCTAAGACACATGCACGTGGTGCGGCTTGGATTTTCTTAAAACGTTAATTTGAGGGCAGAGGATTCTTTTCCCATCACGGATTTCTCCATTTTTTTCCCCTTTGCAAGTCACTTAAAAGCACATAACTCCCTCCGGTATATTTTAACAGTTTCACTCGATACATTACCGGAAATAGTTTTATATAAACTGATTTACCTTTCATTTGCTGGTCTAAGGGTACGATGCAGATGTCAGTAATGGCGCGTGATTGTTATTAGGCTTGTTTTAAACGGCTCGGTCCGAGCGGTATATAACTCCCGCCACATCGCTGGCAAGCCACGGCCCTGGAGGAAGGATAATTAATCCTTCGCTCAAGTTTGCGACTTGGTCGTACGATCTGTCACGTTGCAGCGGCCCCGAAATGAGTATGACTAGTGTCGTAGAGCAATGCGCGGTGCGGTCGTTTGAACTATATTTTAGCGTAGGTGACGCAGAGTAAATCGGCCAGAACGGAGGGATTTACGTGCCTTTTAAAAGTGCATTGCGTGCCCCCCCCCCCCCCCCAAAAAAAATAGTATTTATCTCGCATTTCGTCATTTTTTCGTGCACATCGAGTTACATCTTGGACATTTTGACTTCATTTCGATCGATTTAGCCGAAAATTAGCCGTCAGCCGACCGAATTTACGGTAGGCCGGTGGTGACCAGAAAATAGGTGGCTAGCCTCAACTTAGAGCCGAAATCTCTTTGAAGATGGCTGGCAATAAAACAATGTGGCTGAGGGGTAACTCAGCGAACTTCTAGTATATGGAATTTTTTTTTTTTTTGGTTATGCATCATGCATGAATCCCGTGGCAGTTATCGCAATCCTCAGATTCAGATGCATCCGAGGATTGCGATGACCGATGCACCGATTAAAAGTTCCTGGTTTTACGCGGCGCTAAATATCAACAATGCCAGCGAAGCCCCTCAGAAGCTTCAGCTCGTTAGGGGGCATTGTGACACCCCTAGCATACAAACTCCCACCAAATTTTCCGTCCGGCTGCTTCTCAACTTTTCACTCTTCTGAAATAGAGGGAGGGGAGGGGGAGGGGGGGGGGGAATGAGAAGCGCTTGAGTATAGTCACTGTGATGCACAAGTCATATACACGGATCGGTCTTGTGCAGATGACGTCATTGTAAAAATGGCGCATTCGCCAAGTGCTGCTGCAGCAAAAATGTAAGGAATAATTTTTTTTTTCTATTTCCACACCCCTAGGCAGTTAGAAAAAAAATTAGATTGCCTGAAAAATTAATTATGGAGTAGTACATGAATGGATAGGAGAAAAAAAAAATTAGTAATGACGGGATAAAAGTGCGCAATCAATAAGGTTCATTGGCGACTTTTTTTT
>JAHWFP010053474.1:33457-52084 GCA_023313725.1 Lithobius niger | reverse complement strand
CGGTGATTGCCGATGTCTGTATATTTTGGACTAGTGGTAGCGTTTTGAGGGCAAAAGATTATTGTTAAGAATGCATAAAAAGAATTAATATATTAGCTCAGAGAATCCTACAACGCATTTAAGTTCGAGTAAAATAAATAACATCGAAGTTAAAGGACAGTCGCCGATCACTGTGGAAATTTTTCATGAAGGTTGCAGCTGTTCAACATAATAAAAAATATCACACTCACAAAGTAGTCGGTACAATTAAGTAGGAGGTTAAGTACCTTCGCAGAGGAAGCTCCTCCTCTAAAACACTAAGCTAATGTTTTCGGCTTTATGCCTAAGTGAAAATAAAAGGTAAATACAATTTACAAGTGGCGAAAATGGCGTCTCTTGCGCTACGGTGATTTTACGGCTTCGGTTTCGTGCGTTTTTCTAAATGTTGTAGAATGACTTCTAGATGGAATTTTCGTACTCTGTTCGCGGGGGGAAACAGATAAAGTTCGTGGCTATTAAGAGCTGTTTAGATGAGACGGATTGGTCCATTTTCTTGGGAGATACAGGCGTTTGAATTTGGGGTTTTTCCCCGGCCGAGTTGCCGAGAGAAAAAAAATGTTCCACGGGTTTTTTGATCTTCGGAGGTCGTGTATCCTCTCCAATCGTTTTTCGGCAAGCCGACATTACACGCCCCCACACAGAGGATTTTATTCAGGGTTCCTTAGAACTCCGAATAAAAGCTAAAAACAGAAAGGTCAGTGCACACAAGATATGCAAAAATCAAGACTGCCAAGCCATGCAATAAGTAATACAAAACAGACCCTATTAAGCATCACTTTGTGGAGATATCCATCTCAAGTTACTTTCATTCAATTTTAGAATGAGATAGACTGGGTTTCATTCATTTTAAACCAAAAATGAGATTGACTGTGGGATACTTTTTCCTACCCCGGGGATCCTTTTACAAATAAAAATTATTACACTAATTACAAAAATATTAACTTTGCTATTTTGTATTTTTGGGGGACTAACGTTTTTGTGGCTTAGAAATTTTTTTTTATAAATTCAAAGTTACAAGTTAAGAAACACTATTTTTGCAGCCATTAACCAAATACTGTCCGCGCTGCTGGTGCAGGAAAATCGTACAAGTATTTGAAAAATGGGGCAAAAGACATTTTATCAAGAAACACACTAGTATGAATAAAAGTACATAGTTAAGGTTTTTGTTTCGTTAAAACAGACAAATAAGGCCATCTACTGCTCTGGTAATATGTCCCGTACGGATTCTGCCTTTGCTCAAGTCTAGTCATGTTTTTTATCTGGGATGACTGCGAAATTAACCCTCCGCCGCATTTCAATAAACCTTGCACGCTGCGATAGGGATCGGAGAATCGAATACTATGGGTACGCATAAAATGACCAGCTCTATTTACTGTTAAACTACTCCCACTAGAATGGTTTGAGGTTACCAAACAACTTGTGTACATATTCAATTTGACACTGAAGGATTTTGAGATAAGACCCATAACTTAAACATAACAATACTACACTGTTTTGTGGATAAAAACTAACAACCTTTTAACGACAGAGTTGACCTTTTGCACTCAGAGGTGAAACAGACAAATTTTTTGCAGGAAAAATGTTTCATAAAAACCTAAAGAAGGGCCAACCGGAAACAAGTTGCAACCCCCGTACAATATTCCTAATGAATATTTAATTAGTGTCGTTACAATCTTTGTTAATATTCTCCCACAAAGGGAGACGTTGATAGTGACAAAAAGAGTAAAACATAGGCACTTAAAATTTAGGTGTGAAGGCCAAAACGGGAATTAACTGGGAGTTGCTTTAGGATGAGCTCCCAACTGACCAAAATGACAAAATTAAAAATGCAGGTAAAAATAATTTTCAGTCAATCTGTACTGAAACGAAACGTTTAACAATTAAATGTTTAACGAAAACGATGCCTTGATGCAGCAACAATCACTAGATGCTTTCCAGGTTTGTCCAGTCGATTCTGAAGTTTTAAGATTTAAAATTCAGCAAATACACTATTTTAGGTTTAGTTGCTCCTGGATGGAGCCACGGTTGTAGCGATAAACTACTCATTATTTAAAGAAAACATGCACGGGAAATTTACTTTGTTAGATTTCCGGTTTACTTGCAACAAGAAAAAAACTCTAATTTAGAGAAAAACTACTTTAGGTTAAGTATTAAACCTCCGTTTTATTGGAAACACCAATTCAGTGCTAGAGCCATAATAAATGCATTTATTTCCACCCTAGACTGACATAGAATTCACACTAAAACATCGGTCCTACTTTTTACAAAAAAAAAAAGGCTGGGTAAACTATGTTTAAGTTTATTATTTTATTTGCTTAACACACTGACTTTAAATTAGATTAAAATTCAGGCAATTTTACTTTACCAAACTCTGGGAAAAAATCAGAGCATATAGGGGGAACACTTTTAATGCCGACCTTTAAATTACTTGTTTCCGACTTATGATTGGGGGAAGTTAACTCACGTAACTTAAGCCATTCGTCAAAGCTAAACTCGCTAACTCTGGGTTTTTCTGACATGACTAAACTTTTGTTTATATCATTAGCTGACAAACTTCGATTTATTTTGCCTTTAAGAGGCAGGTTCAACGTATTTTCCGTTGATTGTTTACACCAACAAAGATGGCGACAGTCCATCCTTTGGTCAAGGAAGGGGACTTGGGTCTCATTATCTCGTAATGGGTTGACTTCCGAAGTCTTTAGCAGACCGTTTTCGTCTGCGCTTGAGGACTTAACGACGATTGGCGGGAGCACTGTGGGGGTTTGGGGCTTGACCAATCCCGCGGGGCTGGTTTGTTTACGGAGGTTCTTACGTTTATTTGATTGACGTGGGCCGTTTCTGACGGGGGGCGTAGCCACCTCGGACGGCACGGGAGAAAAATCACGGGGCGTGGCGATTACTGGTCTGCGCTTGCGGCCTGTCACGCCCAAAACGACATCGTAGAACGAATTGTTGACCGGTGTAATGCACGCTACTGTTTCAACACGGTGCCATCATCTAACTTTAGGTTTAGATTTACTTGATCTAAGGTAAACACTTGCTTACACAAGGCAGTTTGACATTGAATCCTACGATTTAGGCGTGGCCAATTTCTGGCGAGCTTAGCGCTAACTAGCGAAACTGTGCTTCCGGAGTCGCATAAAATATTAATTTTATTTTTCCCTATGCTACCGGACAAAGTACTAGCCTTAAGAATTTTGCTAGCATCTTTCCCGACTGGAAAACATGCGTTAACTTGCTGGGGTTTCGAGTTAAGCTCGGGGCATTCCCTACGAAAATGTTGGGGAGAATTGCACACGTAACAGCGCCTAACTTGATCTTGATTAGGGTTAGTTTTTTCACTAGCACTAAGGTTTATGGCAGGGTTCCCTCCAGGGTTATCTGCGTTCACACTGACAGATCCGGCCGGATTAGCTGTCGTGTTGTGGTTACGGTTGTGACCACGCTGTTGACCCGTAGGTTTAGAACCTTGGTTCGACGGTGCAGCTATGGGCTGTGTTTTGGCTGCACGAGTGGCAGTTTCGTTAGCAATCTGTTTATTGCGGGTTGTGAATTCATCACACAACTGGGCCGCTTCGGCCAACGTACCCGTCTTAATTTGATCGGGGGTCCATTTTCTGAGGTGGTTAGGGCAAGATTTGTAAAATTGCTCTAAGAGCATCAAATTAACAAGTTTATCGAAATCCCTGTTAACTTTGGCCAATTCAAGCCATCTGGAAAACAAAGTTTCCAAGTCAAATGCGTAGTCATGGTACTGCACTTCCGGGTCCTTTTCGAGTGAACGAAATTGCGTTTGTAGTGACTCTTTCGTCTGAACAAATCGGGCAAGTAATTTAACTTTAACTACTTCATAGTCAAGCATTTCCATGTCGGAAAGCTGGTCGCAAACTTTGACTAAAACTTCTCCCATTAACGGTAATAAAGCTGTAGTCCATTGGTCCCTAGGAATTTTCTGACTAGTTACAATTCTCTCAAATATTTTTAAGAAACTGTTAATCTCTGTTTTGGGCGTCCACTTATTCACTAATCGAACGACATCAGCAACTTTACCCGGTTTCACTGGATTTGGTTGAGCTGGGGGAGCACCGTTAGCTCCGTTTGGAGCGGCGTTAAGATTGACATTGGTAGCTTGTAGTCTAGCTAGTTCAAGCTGTTTGTCGAGTTTAGCTAATTCTTGGGCGCTTAACTGGGCGGCCAACATGGCTTCTCTATCTTTTTCTTTCTCCTTGATTAAGGCGTCTCGGTCTCTAATTTGAGCTTCTTGGTCCTTAAGGGCCAGTTCGTGGGCACGGCGTTTATCACCTTCGGCCACTTCAAGAGTTCTTAACTTAAGTTCTTCGGCTTTAAGAAGAAGCTCATTTTCTTTTACTGCTAGTTTTTTTTTTGCTAAAATAGTAGCCTCTCTCTTTTCTATAGCGTTAGCTAGTGCGTCTGAGAGTTCGGTTAAATCTAGTTTACCGTCTTCGAGGGCTGCTCGCAAGATTTGCACTGATTCGGCTCAAGATTCACTTACAGTAAATCCTAAATTTAAACAAGCCTTTTTTAGGTCTTTGTTGGGCAAGTCATGGATGATTTCTTCTAATTCTTCCATTTCCGACATTTTCGTTTTTAACGTTAAAACGGGTTCAAAATAAAGCCTTTATATTTAAACCAAAATTAAATGCAGCCGCATATTAATTTGAACGTTATTTTTGGACAGAGCGAATTACTAAAAAAACTTCTCTGCCAAATCCAGCAAGTTATACATAAAAAATACACTTTCAAGGACCCCTAGCACTCTGGTATGTGAATAGCTAAAATACACAACGGCTCTTAACTACAATACTCGGCTTGGCGGCCTTAAAGCACGTCTCATGTACACTTACCCCTTTACACACAATCGCTGTGTTGTCAGTCTGTCATTCCTGTTCCACCGTAGTACGGGAAGTCCGGCACTGATGTATGATGTAGATCGTCTTGGACGGTCTAATCCACTGGGACCTTGGTTGGCAAACTCATAATCCACTGCTTGGCTGCACGGAGCGCAGGTTCCCTCTCGGGCCTCTTCTCCTACAGCATCGGGTTTTGGGGAGACGTCTAACGGCAGGAGGGCCTCTCTGGAAGCGGCAGCTGTTTCTTCCTGGCGCCGGCAGTTGTTGTGGCTGCTTGGCGGTGTTTTGCCCCGTTTTTAACGGCAGGGCGACTTCTGCTTCGTGATCATGTTTACGTGATCACTGGCATCTACTTCGTGGCCTTATTTTACTGGACCACAGGGGTCTAGTTGGACGGGACTTGCTTCCTTCTAGGAACTTGGCATAGTAGTATGGCAGGGGGGGAAACGCTTGTCGGGAACAGCACCTGTTGATCCCACCGCTGCCACCAAGTTGTAGCGGCGGACGCTACGACGGCTGAGGTGCTTGTAGCGCCCCCGACATCCTTGGTTGACGAGTACTTCTTTGCATTAGGTTACGTGATTATTTCGACTTTACGACAATAAGCACAGCATGGGCTACAGTCCCGGCATGGGGGATGGTGCGTCGGTGTCCTAATCTAGGCCTAACCTTAATGCTTCCGGTAATACACTGCCACCAACGGTGGATTAATTTAATTGCTTAAATGAAGTATAAAGCTAAAATGGGCTACATAATATTTTACACTAGAAACAATTAATCTTACTAGGGAACAGACCTGAGGTTTAAAAACTCTTGGTTTTATTTTAAAACATCAGAATAATAAAAATAACACTTTTACATTTAGTTCACTAGTTCAGCTTTTGACAAGTTTGGCAAAAACAAATAAATCAAGAATTTACAGTAGAAATTCACTTGGATACAAGAACAACGATGTTTGTTCTTAAACACTTAATTTAGACAAGAAAAAGCATTTTTATCTTGGGTTCCTATCAAGGAATACCCAGCAAGCTGAACCGCGTCTGCTAAGTTACAACTATATTTGACAACTGTAGTTTTCAAGTCGTCCCACAGTTATTTTTCCTCGCGAGGATCAAACCGTCCCTTTGTTTACATTAAAGAATGTACAAAGTAAGAAACTGGCTTTTTAGTAAGAGATGCCTACTCTAACATTATGGTGGTAAAGACCAGCAATGCCGATAAGGCTTACCAACCATAAAGACTCAAGTTAATTTAATTCAGACTATAAATTTAGAATTGGGGGGTCCTAAAGATAAACTTCTAAAGTTAAACTAGTTACTTACAAACACTACCATTTTGCCCGGCATGGCAATCCCGGACGTGACATCTCCACACCCGACCGGCGTGACCCTTCTAGCTGGAGAGATCTGTGAGCTGTGCTGACTGAGCTGTAGAGGGAGGGCAACTGGGGCTTTTTATGCTGGAGCAGCGGATTTTCTCTACCTAAGCGCGGACGCCGAGGAGAGCTACGGGGGTCTGATTGGTGGAGGACCAGGAGAACAATGGGAAGTGGGAGGAGAAGTCGGTATGGCAAAGGGTTTTGGTGCAGAGCCGTTTGAAGGAGAAGGGACATGTAAGACGGAAAAGACAGACCTGTTTTGAGTTTTACTCAATTGAACATTGGGAAATAGGCCTTTACTTTGTATTATTGGCTATGGATTGAATATTTACATGTTTGCAACGTGAATAGGCTCTTGTTAAAGCTTAATACTTGGCTTTGGGTAATGCAGAGAGCATTACTATTAAATTTTATAAGCTTTAACTGGAAACAGCAGTGTTAGACACCACAACTAGTTTTGGCTGGGGGGGGGGGGGGATGAGGATTCGAATTTTTTAAGCACAGTTTGACTTTCGGATTGTATGAAAACAGATCTTTTATAAATATCTTTTGGTTTTTAATAGTAGGGCCAGCTAGTAGCAGCATTCGGATGGGTCAGTCAGGATTTGCAGAGATTTAGAACAAAACGTATATACACAAAAATTCGTGTCCGGTGATTGCCGATGTCTGTATATTTTGTACTAGTGGTAGCGTTTTGAGGGCAAAAGATTATTGTTAAGAATGCATAAAAAGAATTAATATATTAGCTCAGAGAATGCTACAACGCATTTAAGTTCGAGTAAAATAAATAACATCAAAGTTAAAGGACAGTCGACGATCGCTGTGGAAATTTTTCATAAAGGTTGCAGCTGTCAACATAATAAAAAATATCACACTCACAAAGTAGTCTGTACAATTAAGTAGGAGGTTAAGTACCTTCGCAGAGTAAGCTCCTCCTCTAAAACACTAAGCTAATGTTTTCGGCTTTATGCCTAAGTGAAAATAAAAGGTAAATACAAATTTTTACAAGTGGCGAAAATGGCGTCTCGTGCGCTACGGTGATTTTACGGCTTCGGTTTCGTGCGTTTTTCTAAATGTTGCAGAATGACTTCTAGATGGAATTTTCGTACTCTGTTTGCGGGGGGAAACAGATAAAGTTCGTGGCTATTAAGAGCTGTTTAGATGAGACGGATTGGTCCAGTTTCATGGGAGATACAGGCGTTTGAATTTGGGGTTTTTCCCCGGCCGAGTTGCCGAGAGGAAAAAAATGTTCCACGGGATTTTTGATCTTTGGAGGTCGTGTATCCTCTCCAATCGTTTTACGGCAAGCCGACATTACAAGCCCTGATATTATACCGAGGTGTTCCTTATTTTTACCTACATCTTAGTGAAATATTCCTTATTTTTCCTTATTTATGACTTACAAAATTTCTTATTTCCTACTTTTTTCCCCCTAAAACCCGCTACGACCCCTGGATAAGAGTTAATTGAAATCGCCAATTGCAGCTTTTGAGAAACCTTGGATCGTACGGGGTGGTTTGATTGCGGCGAGTGGAGGTGAGACATGGAAGAAAGCGTTTTAGAATCTACAACCGGGTGGAGACAACTAGACTGACATTCTAGAGGGTTGTCGCTAAAGCAGTCAGTTTCAGGGTTGGTCCCTTCGCGAGAAACGGAACTGCAACTCTTGACTTTCTGGTGGGTGTCACACACACTTTCAATCGGGATGCCAGAAATTGGTGAGGAGGGATGCCCCTTTGAGTATTCAAAAAAAAAAAAGGACTCGTCCCCAAGAAGATGTACCAAACTTTCCTGGAGGCGAGTACTCCCCAGAAAGGATGCGCCTAGTCCTGGATTCGACAGACGCCTACTTTCATGAGAACCACAATGTGCCAGTTTGACCAAGATGAAGCAAATTTACGTTACAGCGTAAGTGCAAATTTAGTACGTGTAATTGCATTCTCGGCGTCAACAACGGTTTGCAGGGAAATTTGGGAGTATCAAATAGTCAGTGAATGTCTACACATCATGGAACGAGCTTTGTCGTTTCAGAAGGACAGTCTAAATAGATCCTCTCGACCTGTGCTGAACATTCTTCCGGAAAAGGGATGCGCATCCTGGAATCTGCAATAAATATCCCAGCAGATACGGCGTGATAGCTCCGACTCGTGCCCATTCATGGTGCCACAGAGCCTTTCGGAGGTCAGCTCTCGGGGTTGGCGCCAGAGGGAAAGACAAAGACGACACAACAACTAACAATGGGTAGAGGTGAAAGGTTCAAGGCAAGAATTAGGAGTAGGTCCCTGTCAACCTACCCAACACTAGTTCTAGGATATGGCAGTCACATTGGACGAGAAAGGTGTGTAGGACGAACCACAGGTCGACAGAGGTGCTTGAAAATCCTTGCCGCACAACCACCAAAAGTTTGAATGAGCAACAAGGCCGGTCCATCTCTCCTAGTCTCACCGCACGGCCGGCGACATGAGAAGAAGGGAAGGGAGACAAGATGGCAAGTCTGAATGAAGATAAGTAAAAGGGTGATGCCACACAACCCAAGAGTGTGAGCATTCACCAAGGAAAACTGTCTCTCATCATCGAGTTACATGGCTAGTGACACTGACACACACAAAGCGTCACAATGAAATGGACAGAATGATGCAATGCCTATAGGGCGCCTTGTTGCGGTGACGCTATGTCGACATGATGCTTTGCAGCGGCACTTCGACACTACCACCGGTTTAACTAGGTTATAACATCGATCTCGTGTCGTTGTTGGGGAATTTGTATGAACCCAGGCTTCGGAGGCTCGCAAAGGTGGTGATGTGCGATTAATGCAAAGTCGGACGAGGCGGAATCTAAACTGATTCTGTTGGCGTCGGAAAGAATCGATAACCGCTTTGATGCGCTCGAACAATGGATTCTCATTTTGGCCTTCCTTTTTTTTTTTTTTTGTAACCGGATACCGGCCCAAGTTCCTCCTCTGTCCCGACATCAGCTGACACTCCGCTGTGAGAAAGGCGACAGCCTTTTCCCTCGGGTGAAGCTAAGAAGGAGTCTGGATTGCACATAGTGGAAAGAAGCGTACGACTTTCAAATCTCTGAATTCGGGGCAGATTGGTGTTAAATAGGAATGAAAAGCATAATGTTTCAGACAAACATAGCAAGCAGTGTACCTGTGAACGAAACTGATAGGATTGACATTTGACATACCTATTAGTTACGGCAATTTAGTTCAGTGAAAATTGGTCATCCCCAAACTGACATCGCTTCAAATCAACAGCAGAAAATCGCCAACATTGGGAGAGCTATTAACGTCGGCTTCTCCAAGACTAAATTTAACTGGACACGTAATACAGTACCGTCAAGGCTGATGTTGGCCGACTCTTTTGGATCATCCTATTCCGCAGCAGAATTTGGGCCTGATGCTAAAAGTATACGGAATCTATGCAAAGTTTCGGTTTTCCCTTTGAGACATGGCAGAAACGGAAGATTTTAAATGAAAGAAATTACGAATTGAAGGAATTGGTAAAGGAACGAGAGGAAAGATTTCATCATTTGAAAGAAAAGAAGGGAAAGAAAGGGTCGACCGTTTTTTCCAACTTCAATGAAGATGACACAAGTTATTGGGGATGGGAATGGTCACGTACGCCTTCCCTCCCTTTTGCCTGCTTCAACAAGGATACGACTAGATCAGGTCCTCAACAGGGTCCTTTCTCATCACACCATTTGGCCAGCAGCCTCGTGGTTTCCGAACTTAATGAAACTGAAGAAAGCAGAACCTAATCCTCTACCCCTGACAGAGTCCTTTCGATCCCAACACAAAGGACGGACGATCCACGTATCGGCAGTGATTCTACGCCTTCACGGGTCGTTACTTTGAGGAGCAACCTGACATGAGACTGTTTCTCCAGAGAGGTGGCGGACTGTCTCCCTCACATATTGCCCTCAATTATCAGCGCAGGAAATGTACAAAGGACAGCGGGCAAAGGAAATAGGACGGCGGTTAATTCTGTACTGACTTGCATAGGAAAGTCGACAGTGGTGGCAAATCCATTGATTTCAAAGCTAATTGCAGCGTTGCGAGCGAGAATGCTCGACCAAAGACGAATAGGTTATTTCCAGCCTGGGACCTCCCGCTGGTTCTGACCAGCTTAACTAAACCTCTGTGTGACCCACTGAGTACGGCGAGCACAGCCTTGTTAAAGTAAAAAAAAAAAAAAAAAAGACTAGTCCTAGTCGCATTGGTGTCAGTGGTGCGCCATAGTGAGATGGCGGCGTTCGCTAGAGATGATGGTCTCCCTCTTCCCTAGAGACTAGTCATCAGTGTCGTTGGTGTTCCCAACGAATTTTAGAGTAAAAAATTCAAGACCTGTCACGACACCAAAGCCCATAGCGATCCAAGCACTTAGTGGGAAAGTAACAAGAAGCGGTGAAGAGAAACTGCATTGTACGATACGAACGCTCCGATACTACTTGGACAGGAAGGCGGAATCGGTCCAGAGAGTGCAACACGGAGCAGGATGTTCGCCACTGTTCGTGGACGTTGACACAGCGTATGGGCAAGTGCTTCACAAACAAGTCTCGCCGTTCAAGATAGGAAGCTGGATAAGTCTGGTGATAAAGAGAGCGTACGAGCTGAGTCCAGCACATACGGACACTCCAATAGAGGTACGGGCACACGAGCAACGTGCCTTGTCAGCCTCCGGGGCCTATGGCTGTGGTACACCTCTGGACGAGGTAGTAGCAGCTGGGGCGTGGAGGAGTAAAAGTACCGTCATGAAACGTTACTTGCATGACATGAGTGGCGAGGGTGGATGTGACATAGTAATGCAACACATCGTCGCTGGCTCAAGGGAGCGCCAGTCGCTGAAAGTGTGATGCACACCAAGTAAGGCCATTATCAGTCACACCGGTAAATGTGATGTTCCCCTGGAGGTTTCTTCCGGTTTGTAGACGTCTGCTTGCATTTCCTACCGCGCATGCGCAGCGCGGTCCTCCCTTATAAAAGCTACAGCGCGCACGCTATCTGCATTCATTTTCCTCCAGAGGTGTCTCCACGCCACCTCGCTCCCCGATTCCCCGAGTGTCGTTTGGTAAATTGGATTCTTCGCCGAGATGGCCAACGCTTCGAAAGCCCATTCTTCGTCCGACGATCATCCTCGTGCTTGTAACGGCGGATGCTACGACGGGGTAGGTGCTTGTAACATCGCCGGTCGCCTGGTGTAACTAGATCTTCTTACTATTGGGTACTTTTTGTTTCAAACAAGCACAACAGCTACAGTCCCGGCGTAGGGAATGGAGCTACACATGTCCTAATATTGTAGGCTAACTGTAATAATAAGCGGTAACGCTGCCACCAAGGTGGGAAAATTAGGCTAGCTAAGCTAAGTTTAAGAAAATTGTCTTAATTTCTTACTTCTAGCGAACGACGGACAAGTAAACCAACTTGGTTTTAAACTCCTGGTTTTATTTTTGAACAAACATGTTAAAAATCAAAACGCACTTTACATTTACATTTGGCAAATTTACAACTGAATTAGTTTATAAATAACACGGGGAATTTACAATAAAACTGACACTAGAACCAACACGAGGTTCACGTAAAACAATTTCAAATAGAAAAAGTGATTTGTATATAGGCACAAGGGGATTTCGCAAAAGAGCCCTCTAAATTAACAACAGCCTCGGCTGACTAATAAAAGTAGACCTGTTTTACAGTTTTGTTTCAACTCCTTAAATTATAGAGCCGCAGCTACCTATAAAGTGGATCCGAGCGTTTAATCAATGGAAACCCCACGAAGATCAAACCGTCCTTTGTTTACTTTAAACTGCGTTTAAAAAAACATGAAAAAAACGCTGGTTTTTAGTAAGGGACCGTGAACCCTTAAATTACGGCCGCCAACGTCCGAAATGCCGTTTGGCTTGACGCACCATAAATTTACTTTCTAAAGCTACGAGGTTAAGTTAAGTTTAAACTATAAATTTTGAATGTAAATCCAAAAATTAAACTTTTAAAGCTAAACTAAGTACGATACGAACCACCACCTTTGCCCGGCATGGCAACAATCGGACCGCGGCATTTCCACGCCCGACCGGCGTAGTGACCTCTAGCTTTGAGAATCCTTGAGCTGTGCCAACGAGTGAGTCTGGGTTTGGGGTTATATACTCATTACCGGAAGTTGGCGCGGATGCCGAGGATAGCTTCGGAGGGGCTGAGCAGGGAAGAGGAGTCGGACATCTGGAGGAGGAGAGACTGACCCAAATCGGCCGAGCTGTCACTACCGGAAGTTGGTGTGGCAGCGCGGACGACCGGGGTAGCTTGAGCGCTCTGACTGGCTGACGGAATTGAAGTAGTGTTTTGGTTGGATGGATTCGAATTGACAAAGGGAATTGCCGACTTGGAAACTTAGAGGCCAGGTTTGAAAAGTGCAAGTGAGTTTTCAACTCGTAACAACGTGATTTTTAGGCCTATTAAAATAATAATAATGATTTAATAATAAAATAATAATGATTTTAGGCCTACGATGTTATGCATCACAACTATTGAAGGAGGGGGGGGGGGGAAACGAAGTGTAATGCACAGAATTATTATTCGACTTTGGGAATGAAACTGCTATATACAAGGCATGTTTTTAACGAAGGAAAACACTACGGTCGGAGTTTGGATGGAGATGCTATAAAAAATAAACATAAAATCATACACTGGGTCCGTGAAAATATACAAACATAAACATTGGAGCTCCGGTAGGGTTCATGGCAAGAAGTTAAATTTACCAAAATGCATTAAGTGCACAAATTAAAAGATTAAATGTTCCAGCTAGTTTTTAAAGGGCTAAATCGCAGTTTAGGATAGATTTTTAAACTCGTTTGAACATCGGACATTTTTCATAAATAAGCAAAGTCGTCACCTGTTAGAAATAAAAAATATCGTGTGTTTTTAACATCTACAACACAACTAAGCTGAAAAGTGTTTCGGCTTTATGCCTAAAAAAATATACATTATTTACATTTTAAAGTGAAATCGCCATAAAGACGATGCTCTTCTGGTAGGTAAGAGTGCTGCCCTCAGGTTTTTTCTTCGATGGTGTTGAGGTGTCCTCACCACGAGCGTCTGATACGAGACCGCGTTTACATGATCTTGCTCACTTCGATCTTAGCAGCCGTTGGGCATCCACCCTCGACCTCGCCGCTCCCGCTCGCACGACACCTGCCGATGTCACGCCTGATCCTGATGTCGCATCGCCTGACTCTCCACTCCTCCCGGGCGAGCGCACGCCGCCTCCCGCCCCATTGGACCTGTCGTCTCTCCGGCACGACCTTTAAACCGCCAAAGACTCCTACCGGGCCGCCAAGCGCAACCTCCGCCGTGCAACACTCGCCCATTCTCCGGACCGCAACTCGCCGCTCGACCTGTCGTCCAACTCCTCCCGGATAGGCCTCAGCGTCAGCCGCAGTGTCATACGGGAGATTGTGTATGACACTGTCCGCCACCTCCAAGTCAACCCGATGCCGCCTCCCTCCTGCACATCATCGGTACGGAAGACCCGCACCCAGGACTGGGTCGCATCCACCTCAAGTCACGAAGGGCACAGGCGTGCCGCTTCCTCCTCCTCCCCCTCCCCTCCCCCCCCGGCCACGGCACCCAAGCGCAAGTCGGACGACACACTGTCGTCGCATCACCCGCTGTCCCCAACCCCTGCTGCCGAGAAACGCATCAGGTTCCCGGACGACACTCCTGACGAAGCCACCCTGTCGCTCGCAGCTCTTTTAAAGACTGTCGAGCAGACGGTCTCGGACCGCTTCCTGTTCAAGCCCTCCAAGGTACCGGACGCTCATGTCACCAACCGTGGCCTAACGACAGGCCTTGGATTTGCCTCGAGAGACAAGGACACCAAACCCCGCTGCCTCCTGGGTCAGTCAGCGACACTCCTTACGTGTCTACTCTGCAACGAAGGCTCCATTCTAGGCAAAGGCGATCCCCTTCTTCTCGACACGGAACCTCCTACGCCACGCCCTAGCCGTGAGAACTGCTTCTTCCGATCCTTTGGAGACGGCACCACAAACCCCCGCAATTTCGAAACCTACCCGGAATGCGAATTCATTTGCAGCGAAATCAAGATGGACTTCGGCACTTCGATGTCTATACCCAAGAAAGCCGACATTCCAATCTTCGTGCTGTACGAAAACGACAAATGTCTACGGCTAAGCCTACGGGCAGCCTCCCAAGCAGACGTCCTCCACACTGCCATCAATGCTCTATGCGAAATGCTGTCGTCCGACAATTCTCCAGAAGAGCTCAAGAACTTGCCGTCTCTGATTTCCCAACTCTTTCAGAAAGCCAACTTCGCCACCTACCACGCCATGAACTGGGCGACAAGAGCACAGTTCAATAACACCCTCCTCCTCCATGACATCGCCCTGTTGTCTGCAAACAACCTAAACTTCTCCACACGACATCGTCTAAGAAATCAACCGATCCACGAGTCTGAGACTCTTTTCGGGGACTGATCCCGATACTTGCTCCTCATCTTGACGTCTCGAAGAAACCAAGGCCGCAAAAACAATCCATGCCTCGAACCGCCCGTTCTCAAGGAACAAACAAGCCAACCCCCGCCTCGCCGACGACTGGCACAAAAACACGGCATCATCCTCTAGCCGCCCGGATGACACTGCCACTCCTCAACAACGAAGTCAGCAGCCCTTTCGTTCCGACGCTCCTCGCTGCCAACAGATGCGTGCCGCTACCCCCGACCGAAGGAGCGGAATCTCATCCCCCGGGGGTAGAAGAATGCAGCGAAAAAATCAACAATGACGCCCTGCACCTCGCTGGTCTCCCGGTCGGAGCCAGACTACGCCACTTTTTCCCAGCCTGGCAAGAATTAACCACCAACCTGGAAATCCTATCGATAATAAAACACGGCTTTCGTCCGACGTTCCTACATCAACCGCCGCTGTCGCCATCCCCTCCATGGGACTTCTCGCCCCAAACGACAGCTTCCCTGTCGCACGAAGTTTCTGAATTGCTACGGAAGGAGGCGGTACGCCAACTCCCCAACCCAGGCCCGGGATTCTACAGCTCGATTTTCACCCGCCCAAAGAAATCAGGAGGTCTACGCTTAATTTTCAACATGAAACCCTTCAACAAGTTCATCCAAAATGAACACTTCAAGATGGAGACCCTAGACTCTATCCGCTTATCTTTCAAGCAGGATGACTGGACAGTCACTATCGATCTGGAAGACGCTTACCTTCACATCCCCCTTCATCCAGCAATCACCCACTACTTTCGTTTCGTCTACGACCTAAAAGTCTTCGAATTCCGCTGCCTCCTCTTCGGCCTGAATGCAGCCCCAATGATTTTCACCCTAGTCCTAAAACCAATCCTGGCGAACCTTCACCAGCACCAAATACAGGCCAATGCCTATCTCGACGACTGGGCCCTCAGCAACCCAGACCCCTCTCAACTGGAACTCAACAGGGACGAGACCATCAACTTGCTGAACAGTCTGTGGTTTGGCGTAAACCTAGCAAAGTCACGACTCCTTCCAGAACAAGTCTTCACGTTCCTCGGAGCTACATTCGACCTTCGATCGGCATCAATCTCCCCGTCTCCAGAACGCATAGAAGACCTCCTACATCATATCTGGCTCTTCCGCCTCCAACCAAGCTTCTCCGTCCGGGAACTGAACTCCCTCATTGGAAAGATGGACGCAATGGCCAACCTGGTCCCTTACGGGCGGTGGATGGTAAGACCAGTCCATCACTACCGGATAGACAACCACTCAATCAACCAAAACAATCCGGACAGACAGATCCCGCTCAACAAGGACTTCGAATCCCTCCTCTGGTGGTCCGACGTCACAAATCTGTCGAAATCCGTCCCTTTACAGGAATCTCCACCCGACCTCCAAATCTTCACGAATGCATCAAGCACTGGCTGGGGAGCACACCTAAACAACCAGGAAATCTCGGGCTTGTGCCCTGCCACCTTCAAAGACCACATCAACGGACTGGAACTACGTGCAATCCTTCTAGCCCTCCGGCACTTCCTTCCACTAATCAAAAACAAGGTCATACAGATCCAGGCTGACAACACAACAGCCCTAGCCTACATCAGGAAAGAAGGCGGAAAACAAAATCAAGATCGCTCCACAACTTAACAACGGAAATCTTTAATCTGTGCATCCCACACAACATCACCCTCCTACCACTTCACTTCCCAGGCAACAGGAATGTGATTGCAGACTCTCTCTCACGCCAGAAACCACCAGCAGGCGAATGGTGCCTCAAGAAGTCCATCTGCGAATCTCTCTTCAACATCTGGGACAGACCAATGCTGGACCTATTCGCCACGAGGCACAATGCCAGACTTCCCCACTACATCAGCCCGATTCCGGACAACTCAGCAGTAGCAGTAGACGCTCTCACGTTCCCATGGCACAACCTGTTCGCCTACCTATTTCCACCCTTCAAACTGCTTCCACAAGTACTTTGGAAAATAGAAGTAAGCCAGGGCCTATTCATCTTAGTAGCCCCCCTCTGGCCGTCTGCAGCCTGGTTCCAGCTCTTCTTAAACCTAGCAGTCGACACTCCAAGAAGTCTCCCTCTTGTACCAGATCTTCTGTCACAACAGAAAGGAACAAAACTGCACCCGAACCTCCCACTCCTAAACTTAGACGGGTGGCTACTATCATCAAACTCCTCAAAAAGGCTGGCATTCATCAAGAAGAGGCTGAAGCTGAACGCATCGCATCCAAAGCAACCAGAGAATCGACAAACCGCATGTATGACAGCCACTGGTCTAAGTGGATTCATCGGTGTATCGCAAAACGTACAAATCCACTCAACCCCTCTCTTCCCGAACTCCTAAGCTTCTTCGGTGACTTGTTCAACACCGACGAACTCAAAGGCTCCATCAACCTCGTCTACCGGTCCGCATTAAACTCCGTCTTCAAAGCTGCCGGTCGCACCGCCCTACTGGAGGACTATCGAATTTCTGCCTTACTACGCTCGTACGAAAATGATCGACCTACCACAAGACGTTCCGTGACCGACTGGGACCTTTCCATCGTCCTACAATTACTAATGGAGAACCCCTATGAACTCATGCAAGAAAGCTCACTCCACTTCATGACCTGCAAAACCGTCTTCCTTGTAACACTGGCAGCAAGTCTAAGATGCTCCGAGATTCAAGCCCTATCTGCACACCCGGCGTTCTGCATCTTCGGCCCGAACTTCTCATCGGTCACACTCTTCCCAAGAGCGACCTTCAGAGCCAAAACTCAAAAACCATCCGAGCCCTCGAAACCCATAACATTCCCTGCCCTCTCGAACCTCTCGGGGAACGAACCTGAACGTCTCCTCTGCCCAGTCAGAGCTCTCCGCTTCTACCTAGCCCGCACACAACACGAAGACATAC
This sequence comes from Lithobius niger, assembly GCA_023313725.1. Lineage (NCBI taxonomy): Eukaryota > Metazoa > Arthropoda > Chilopoda > Lithobiomorpha > Lithobiidae > Lithobius > Lithobius niger. Next base: position 34,398 of record JAHWFP010053474.1, on the reverse strand, counting down.
GGAGAAGCAGGAACCAACTCTTCCTTCCAGTGGACCCCCAAACCGGCGAAACAACAGCCGCCATGGTGTCACGCTGGATCAAGAAAACAATCGAAGCAGCTTACGACAAACACGGATTGAGCAAGAGCATGAGAATAGCGGCTCAGGAAGTAAGAGCTATCTCCACATCTTGGGCCCACCACAACGCCACCCCAATCGAAGAAATCCTCGCAGCAGCATCGTGGCGCCACCAATCCACCTTCACATCTCACTACCTAAGAGACATGACGAAGGATGAATCCGGACTACATCGGCTGGGACCGATCGTCGCAGCCAGAACCGTGGTCAAACGCCCTTAAGCACTCAGAACGAAGCAGAAGCAAGATCCACGAGGGAAGCAAGTTCCATCCAGCCAGAAGCAAGACCCTCAAACAACGGTCCTTTTCAGAGCCACCAATTCCCACGAAAGAGACCAATTTCCTGTCAAAGCCCAAAGTGTTCTGAATAAAGTGCGAATTTTTCTCTTACAGATAAAGAAAGCCTACTTGGGGGAAAGCCTACTTGCATCCTGAGGCGCTCGTACAGGCGGTGCCCGCCACCAACTTTGACGAGGTCAACTGGTAATGCTAAAATTTCCAGGTTAAGTTGTTTTAGCAATAAAGAAAGAACATTTTGCCGGCCCCCAGCCTGGCCGGCTAAAAATGGTTTCTTTTTGCCTAAAACATACTTAACCTTACTTCCACCCTGCCTCCCCTCTCGAGTCACCGCCTGACACATTAAGAGTAAAATATAGCGTGTGCGCTGTCGCTTTTATAAGGGAGGACCGCGCCACGCATGCGTGGTGGGATATGCAAGCAGGCGTCTACAAACCAGAAGAAGCCTCCAGGGGAACATCACATTTGAGGAATTCCCACTTCCGGTATTGACAGCCTGGCCAGTCTGAGTCAGTCTCTCCTCCTCCC
>JAHWFP010053474.1:6639-28457 GCA_023313725.1 Lithobius niger | reverse complement strand
CTGACATATAAATCCAAAAGGCAACGTAAATAGGTTTGCATCCGTATTTAGTAGTCCTACGGAAGATTGCCGATACCTCGGGCCGGTTCCTTCTTATAGCACCGGATTGGCCCGCAGCAGCTTGGTTCCCGTTACTCCTCGATTTCCTCATCGATTCCCCCCGATCCGTTCTTCTGTCCCCCAGACCAACTGATTCAACACAACAGGTCACTTCGTCATCGTCGGCCGCAGTCCCTGCGGCTACACGGGTGGCTACTTTCATCCGGCTTCTCGAACAGATAGGCGTTTCTTCAGTCCAGGCCTTATGCGTCACTTCCCGAGCAGTCCGAGCATCCACATCTAAAATCTACGACAGTCATTGGCGTCGATGGTTTCATTGGTGTTCTACGCAACAAGGTAATCCAGCCGGTCTCTCTGTTCCAGAGTTCCTCCGATTCCTAGACTTACTCTTCGACAACGGTCTACGTGGCTCTACCATTCTAATATACCGATCCGCCCTTAAGGGGGCACCTACCCTAAAATGAGGCGTAACTTTGGTAATTTTTTTCTTTTAGTGTAATTGCCTCAGAGTCATAATATTTTTTTCCCTAAAGTATGTTGAAATATGAGTCAGAGCATATTTTAAATTTTGATTTGGTCAATTTTTGTGGGAGTACCGTACCGGTACATTTTTGGTAAATTTTATTACACTTTTGTACAGCTACTTTGATAACATCGGCAAAAATTGGTGCTCATGAATGAGATTGGCCTCTAAATCATCTGTATCACATAGCACTATCATGTAAACTAAAATAATTTTGCTACTACAATTTTTTATATTTTATAATAGAATCACAATTTGCATATAGCGTAAACTTATATAGCCCAAATTTTGGAATTTTTTTAAAACCACACCAGAAGTGTGTAGAAGTATGATTTTAGTCCACTTTATAGTCACCACATATGGGAACTTCTGTAAAAAATTTCAAGACATTATCCCAATTCTAAGTTGAGTTATGATGTTTTTAGTGATTGACCGCAAGCGACATTCTCGATCCGAGAAAATCAAGTTTGAATGTGAAACTTATAACCTTACGCAATGCTACCTAACCCCCCCCCCCAATTTTTTTTTAGCCATGAAAGGTCTCAGTTAAAAAAAAACTGTTGTAGCATGAAGGGTACATGTTACTGCACCAGAATACCTTAGAAAAAAAATTTTGTTTGATGGGAATATTTTTAGGGTAGGTGCCCCCTTAATGCTGTCTTCAAGGCTGCTGGCAGTTTTCACCTCATTGATGACTTCCGTATCACCTCCGTGATCCCGTTTTTTATGATCGATCGACCACGAGTACGCAAGACCTTCTCGGACTGGGATCTCTCCATTATCATCAACGCTCTCCTACATGCCCCCTACGAACCCCTGTCCTCCTGTTCTCTTAGCCATCTGACCCACAAGACGATGTTTCTCATCGCCATGTCAACCTGTTGTAGCGGCGGACGCTACGACGGCTGAGTGCTTGTAGCGCCCCCGACATCCTTGGTTGACGAGTACTTCTTTGCATCAGGTTACGTGGTTATTTCGACTTTTTACGATAATAAACACAGCATGGGCTACAGTCCCGGCGTGGGGGATAGAGCTTCGGTGTCCTATTCTAGGCCTAACCTTAATGCTTCCGGTAATACACTGCCACCAACGGTGGATTAGTTAACTGATAAAACGAAGCATAAAAGCTAAAAGGGCTGCATAATAGTTTACACTTAAAAACAATTAATCTCACTAGGGAACGAACCTGAGGTTTAAAAACCCCTGGTTTTTATTTTAAAACATCAGAATGAAAAAATAAACACTTTACATTTGGAGTTCACTAGTTGCAAAAACAAATAAATCAAGAATTCACATTAGAAATTCACTTGGATACAAGAACAACGATGTTTGTTCTTAAACACTTAATTTAGACAAGAAAAAGCATTTTTATCTTGGGTTCCTATCCAGGAATACCCAGCAAGCTGAACCGCGTCCGCTAAGTTGCAACTATATTTGACAACTGTAGTTTTCAAGTCGTCCCACAGTTATTTTTCCTCGCGAGGATCAAACCGTCCCTTTGTTTACATTTGAAAAATGAACAAAGAAAGAAACTGGCTTTTTAGAAAGAGATGCCTACTCTAATATTATGGTGGTAAAGACCAGCAATGCCGATAAGGCTTACCAACCATCAAGACTCCAAGCTAGAGGTTAATTTAAGTTAGACTATAAATTTAGAATTGGGGGTCCTAAAGATGAACTTCTTAAGTTAAACTAGTTACTTACAACCACTACCATTTTGCCCGGCATGGCAATCCTGGACGTGAAATCTCCACTCCCGACCGGCGTGACCCTTCTAGCTTGAGAGATCTGTGAGCTGTGCTAACGATTGAGTTCTGGGGCGGGGGTTTTATACACATAACCGGAAGTTTGCGCGGACGTCAGGGGTAGCTGCGGGAGTCTGATTGGCTGAGGGCCAGGAGAACAATGGAAAGTGGGAGGAGAAGTCGGTATGGCAAAGGGTTTTGGTGCAGAGCCGTTTGAAGGAGTAGGGAATGGTTAGAGACGACTAAATAGAGTTTTCAACTCATGAACTTTGGGAAATGGTGTTTGCATTGGGAAATTGATTATTGATTGAATATTTACAAATGCACATCGTGAATTGGCTCAGGTTAAAGCTTAGTACTTTGGTTTGGGTAATACATAAAGTATTACTATTAAATTTTACAAGCTTTAACTCAAAACTGTAGTGTTACACACCACAACTAGGTTGGGGGGGGGGACCTGAGGATTCGAAGTTTTCAAGCACAGTTTTGACTTTCGGATTGTATGGAAACAGATCTTTTACAAATATCTTTTGGTTTTTAATAGCAGAGCAAGCTAGTAGTAACTTTCGGATGGGTCAGTCGAGTTTTGTAGAGATTTAAGGCAAAACGTATATACACAAAAATTCGTGTCTGGTGATTGCCGATGTCTGTATATTTTGGACTAGTGGTAGCGTTTTGGGGGCAAAAGATTATTATTAATAAAGCATGAAAAGAATATATAGATTAGCTTGGTGAATGCTATAACGCATTTAAGTTTAAGTAGAATACATAACTTCAAAATTAAAGGACAGGTGACGATCGCTGCTGAAATTTTTCATAGAAGTCGCTGCAGTTCAACACAATAAAAAATATCACACTCACAAAATCATCTGTACAATTAAGTAGGAGGTTAAGTACCTTCGCAGAGGAAGCCCCTCCTATAAAACACTAAGCTAATGTCTTTGGGCTTTATGCCCTAAATAAAAGCAATAAAAATTTGAAAGTACAAATTACAAGTTTTAATAATGGCGGCCATGATGAAGGAGCGCTGCGGTGATTTTGGAGTGGTTTTTAATTGACAATATTGAGAGTTCAGGATAGAAATCTTGAAGTTTGGCTTCCTGAAGACTTGGGTAATGTGTCTGGCTATTAAAGGATTCCAAGATGGGCCGTTTCTGTCCATTATATAAAATATGGCTGATGGTCAAAGACCGAGGTCTTTTTGGCGTTTGAAGCGCACAATAGAAAAAAAAATGTTCCACGGGTTTTTTGATCTTTGCAAGTCGTGTATCCTCTCCAATCGTTTTTTTTTCGGCAAGCCGATATTACACGCCCCCACACAGAGGATTTTATTCAGGGTTCCTTAGAACTCCGAATAAAAGGTAAAAACAGAAAGGTTAGTGCACACAAGATATGCAAAAATCAAGACTGCTAAGCCATGCAATAAGTAATACAAAATAAAACCATATTAAGCATCACTTTGTGGAAATATCCATCTCAAGTTACTTTCATTCAATTTTAGAATGAGATAGGCTGGGTTTCATTCATTTTAAACTAAAAATGAGATAGACTGTGGGATAATTTTTCCTACCCCGGGGATCCTTTTACAAATAAAAATTATTACACTGTTTACAAAAATATTAACTTTGCCGTTTTGTATTTTGGGGGGACTAACGTTTTTGTGGCTCAGAAATTTTTTCATAAATTCAAAGTTACAAGTTAAGAAACACTATTTTTGCAACCATTAACTAAATACTGTCAGCGCTGCTGGTGCAGAAAAATCGTACAAGTATTTGAAAATGGGGCAAAATACATTTTATCAAAAAGCACACTAGTTTGAATAAAAGTACAGAGTTAAGGGTTTTGTTTCATTATAACAAATAAATGAGGCCATCTACTGCTCTGGTAATATGTCCCGTACGGATTCTGCCTCTGCTCAAGTCTAGTATTTTTTTTTTTTATCTGGGATGACTGCGAAATTAACCCTCTGCCGCATTTCAATATTCCTAGCCGCTGCGATAGGGATCGGAGAATCGAATACTATGGGTACGCATAAAATGACCGGCTCTATTTACTGTTAAACTACACCCACTATAATGGTTTAAGGTTACCAAACAACTTGTTTACATGTTCAATTTGATACTGAAGGATTTTGAGATAAGACCCATAACTTAAATACAATAATACATTACTGGGAGGTTTTGTGGATAAAAACCAACAACCTTTTAACGACAGTGCTAACCTTTTTCGCAGAGGGGTAGACCGACAGCTATTTTTAAAGAAAGCCATTTCGTAGAAAACTTAAAGAAGGGCCAACCGGGAACAAGTTGCAAACCCCGTAGAATATTCCTAATGAATATTTAATTAGTGTCGTTACAATCTTTGTTAATATTCTCCCACAAAGGGTGACGTTGATATTGACAAAAAGTGTAAAACATAGGCACTTAAAATTTAGGTGTGAAGGCCAAAACGGAAATTAACTGGAAGTTGCTTTCTGTTATGAACGTACTTCCAACAAACCATGTAACAAAATAAAAAATGCAGTTAAAAATAATTTTCAGTCAATTTGTACTGAAAATGTCGAGTTTTAACAAGTTAATGTTTAAACAAAATACCTACTTAAGGTGTCGGCGTTTAAGTGAAACTTGCCTGGTTTGTACCTGACAGTGTAGTCATATTCTTGAAGGGTGAGGCTCCACCTAAGCAATTTGGGTTTTTTTCCAGACATTTGCTTGAGCCAGTGGAGTGGGTTGTGGTCTGATTCAATGATAAATTTTGTCCCATAAATGTAGGGCCGCAGTTTAGCTACTGACCAGATCAAACAAGCGCACTCTTTCTCTGTCGTCCCGTAATTTTGCTCACGGGCTGTTAGTTTACGTGAAACGTAAAGGCAGGGATGTTGTAACGGCGGACGCTACGACGGCTTAGGTGCTTGTAACGCCCCCGGTTTCCCTGGTGTACGTGGAGTTTCAGCTTGAGGTTAATAGGTGTTAATGACAACTTTTTACGTTATTCAACACAGCATGGGTACTGTCCCAGCATGGGGCATGGAGCGCCGGTCCTAATTAAAGGGTCTAACCTTAAACTGTCGGTATCGCTGCCACCAACGGTGGATTTAACTGTTTTACTAGCTAAAATTAAAGATGGGCTACATATTTATATTTTACACTAAAAGACAATTAATCAATTCTAGCAAACGACTGAAGCTTAAAACTCCTGGTTTTATTTTAGCAACAGAGTATAAAGTACACTTTACATTAAGGTTTGCTTCTGAAAGCTTTTGAGTACCAATTAATTAAATAGGCAACAAGTTGAATTCACAAAAGTAGCAATTCACAATTCAAACAAACAACGCTTGTGTTTGAGTAAAAGTTTAAATTTTCACAATAGAAAAAGTAATACTACGTGCTCCCGGAGACACCCACAAGACTTAACAGCCGCAACTGATAGAAGTCTGACAGTATGTTTCTACATGATCAACCGTCCACAGTTATGTTTCTAAGTTTTCCAAGTACAAAAAGATCAACCTCCCTGAGTTCCCTTGAGAACTGTTCTAAGTCATAAAAAGCCCGGCAATTTTACATTTAGGCATCAGTTTGTTTCAATTTGACTTCCACAAAGATCCAACCGTCAAGTAGTTTAAGTTTAAAAATCCATTTAAATTAAACTGGAAAGGTTGGTTTTTAGTAAGAGAACCACTCTGACGTTATGGGGAGAGAGAACCTAAGATGCCGCTACAGGCGTTTCCACCATAATTTTTAACAAGTTAGAGAGTTAAGTTTACGTTTTTAAACTAAAATTTAGAATATGGGGGTCCTAAACTGAACTTTCAAAAGCTAAACTATAACATACGAACCACTACCATCGTGCCCAGCATGGCCTTCTCCGGACATGGCGTCTCCACTCCCGACTGGCGTGACCCTTCTCTAGCTTGAGATCTGTGAGCTGTGCTAACTAGGGATTCTGAGGTTTTATACACATTACCGAAAGTAGGCGCGGACGCCGAGGATAGCTGCGGGGGTCTGATTGGCTGAGGGCCTTGAGAACAATGGAAAGTGGGAGGAGAAGTCGGATGAACAAAGGAACTGGGTGCAGAGCCGTTTGAAGGAGTAGGGACATGTAAAGACGGAAAAGATAGGCCTGTTTGAGTTTCACTCAATTGAACTTTGGGAAATAGGCCTTTACTTTGTATTATTGGCTATGGAATGAGTATTTACATGTTTGAACTGTGAATAGGCTCTTGTTAAAGCTTAATACTTGGCTTTGGGTAATGCAGAAAGCATTACTATTAAATTTTATAAGCTTTAACTGTAAACTGCAGTGTTATACACCAGAACTAGTTTTGGCGGGGGAGTCGAAGTTTTTGCACAGTTTGACTTTCGGAATTGTTTGGAACAGATCTTTTTATGAATTCTTTTAGGGTTTAATAGTAGATCAAGCTATTTGTGGCATCTTGGTAGGTCTCAGTCAGGTCAGAGGAGAACTAAAATAAACATATACACTGAAAATTCGTGTCCGGTAGAATGCCAGGTCGTAGTACGTTTGGACACATGGTAGCGTTTCTGGGGGTAAAAGAATATAATAAAAGGATAAATGCGGATAAATAAACTAGCTTAGTTGGATGCTATAACGCATTAAGTTACTGGGAACGTTTAACGTTTTGAAGTTAAAATTGATCGTTGTGGAAATTTTTCATATGGATTGCGGCCGACAAACACAATAAAAAATATCACACTACAAAATGGTTGTCTGTACAAATCCTCGAGGTTCAGTACCTTCGCAGAGGAAGCTCCTCCTAAAATGCACTAAGCTAGTGTGTTCGGGCTTTTTGCCCTAAAAGGAAAAGAATAAAATGATAATACATAAGTACAGAGTTTAACAATGGCGGCCATGTTGATGGAGCGTTGTGATGTCTTGGAGGTGATCTTCAAACGTGGTTTACAGGTTCTTCCTGGTGGAAAGTCCGGATTTGGGCTTCCCCAAGAGTCTTGTATTTGGACAGGCTATTGAATGTCGAAGAGTTTGTAAGAATCGGACCACTATTGCCTAGGCGAGGCATTTGGATGCTCCAAGAAAAAAAATTTTAAATTTTTGCAAAAACTAGCGTTTTTCGGTGGCGCTCGTTTACACGCCCCCAAACGCAGGATTTTATTCGGGGTTCCTGAGAACTCGGAATAAAAGCTATAAAAGAAGGGTTAGTGCACACAAGATATGCAATACACACAAGACCACCAAAATTAAGTAAAAATTGACATGAAATAAAATACACTGGTTACATAAATGTTGACTTTGCCGTTTTGTATTTTTGGGGGACCAACGTTTTTGTGGCTCAGAGAACTTTCAGTAAAATTAAAAGTTATACATAGAAAATAATGTTTTTGCAGCCATTAACTAAATACTGTCCGCGCTGCTTGTTGCAGGAATATCGTACAAGTATTTGAAAATGGGGCAAAAGGACATTTGTCAAGAAACACACTAGTTTGAAAGTACAAAGTTAAGTTTGTTGTTTCGTTATAACAAATAAATGAGGCCATCTACTGCTCTGGTAATATGTCCAGTACGGATTCTGCCTCTGCTCAAGTCTAGTCATTTTTTTTTTCTGGGATGACTGCGAAATTAACCCTCCGCCGCATTTCAATAAACCTAGCCGCTGCGATAGGGATCGGATAATCGAATACTATGGGCACGCATAAAATGACCAGCTCTATTTACTGTTAAACTACTCCCACTGGGATGGTTTGAGGTTACCAAACAACTTGTTTTCATGTTTAATTTGACACTGAAGGATTTTGAGATAAGACTCATAACTTAAACATAACAATAAAAACTAACAACCTTTTAACAACAGTGCTACCTTTTTCGCACAGGGGTAGACAGACGGCTGTTTTTGGGAAGAAAGCCATTTCGTAGAAAACTTCAAAGAAGAGCCAACCGGGGACAGATTGCAGCTCCTGTAGAATATTCCTAATGAATATTTAATTAATGTCGTTACAATCTTTGTTAATATTCTCCCACATAGGGAGACGTTGATAGTGACAAAAAGAGTAAAACATAGGCACTTAAAATTTAGGTGTGAAGGCCAAAACGGGAATTACCCGGGAGTTGCTTTAGGATGAGCTCCCAACTGACCAAAATGACAAAATTAAAAATGCAGGTTGTAACGGCGGACGCTACGACGGCTCAGGTGGTTGTAGCGCCTCCGGTTTCCTGGTTTGACACGGAGATTCAGCTTAAGGTGTTGCGGTGATTATTGCGACTTTTACGGCATAAGCACAGCAAGGGCTACTGTCCCAGCATGGGGAATGGAGCGCAGGGTCCTAAATTAAAGGGGGCTAACCTTAATACTGCTGGTAATTTGCTGCCACCAGCGATGGAAATTTAACCGTTTATCAAGACCTAAACTAAAAATGGTTTACATATTTATTTACACTTAAACAGTTAATCGACTAGCAAACGAACTGAAGTTAAAAACTCCTGGTTTTTATTATAACAACAGAGAATATAAAAATTACACTTTACATTTGGTTTGCACGGAAGCTTTTGAAATAAAGTATTTAAAAAGCACTAGTTTGAATTTACAACATGTAATTCGTTTTCACAAGTTTTTACTAAAACGACGTTTGTGTTTCAGAATAAAACAACCACTTAATTTTTCGAATAGAAAAAGCAATACTGAACGCTCCGCAGAGTCGTCCGCAAGATTGAACAGCCCAGGCTGGTTACAATCTATCAAACAGTATGTTTCAAACACGCATGAAAGATCAACCGTTTCACAGTTTTGTTTCTAAGTGATAAAACAGAGCCTTAAACCTCCCAGAGTTGCTGTTTACAAGTCAACTCCTCAAATTATAAAAGCTTCGGCTACTTATAAAGTCCGTCTGGAGTGAATAACCAATGAATCCCACACAAAGATCAAACCGTCAGTTATTTGATTTAAAGTTTAAAACAAATAAGAAAGATTTTGGTTTTTAGTAAGAGAACCACTCTGACGTTATGGGGTGAGAAACCTAAGATGCCGCTACAGGCGTCACCACAATAATATTCCCTAGCTAGAGAGAGTTTAAGTTACGTTTTTAAACTAAAATTTAGACTTGGGGGTCCTAAATTGAATTTTCAAAAGCTAACAACAAACATACGAACCACTACCGTCGTGCCCGGCATGGCATTCCCCGGACATGGCGTCTCCACTCCCGACTGGCGTGACCCTTCTATAGCTTGAGATCTGTGAGCTGTGCTAACTATGCATTCTGGGGCTGGGGTTTTATGCACATTACCGGAAGTAAGCGCGGACTCGCGGGGTAGCTACGGTGGTCTGATTGGCTGAGGGCCTCGAGAACAATGGAAAGTGGGAGGAGAAGTCGGTTGAACAAAGGGACTGGGTGCAGAGCCGTTTGAAGGAGTAGGAACATGTAAAACGGAAAAAGATAGGCCTGTTTTGAGTTTTACTCATTTGAACTTTCGGAAATGGGCCTTTACTTTGTATTATTGGCTACGGATTGAATATTTACATGTTTGTAACGTGAATAGGCTCTTGTTAAAGCTTGATACTTGGCTTTGGGTAATGCAGAAAGCATTACTATTAAATTAAACAAGCTTTTAACGGTAAACTGCAGTGTTAAACACCGCAACTAGTTTTGGCTGGGGAGTGGGGCAAAAAGGGGTTTTCGAAGTTTTTGCACAGTTTGACTTTCGGAATTGCATGGAAACAGATCTTTGTAAGAATTCTTTTGGTTTTAATAGTAGTTCAAGCTATCAGTAGCATTTGGTTGGGTCTAGTCGGGCTGAGAGGAGAACTAAAATAAACATATATACACTGAAAAATTCGTGTCCGGTAGAATGCCAGGTCGTATTACGTTTATACGTTTGGACATATGGTAGCGTTTCTGGGGGCAAAAGATTATTATAAAAAGGCTAAATAAATGAATAAATAGTTTAGTTTAATTATATGCTAAAACGCATAAAGTTAAAGTGGAGGTTTGAACCTTAAAGTTAACGGTCAATGTCTGATCTAAGTGGAAATTTTTCATAGTAGTTGCGATCGTTCAAACACAATAAAAAATATCACACTTCAAAAATGGTTGTCACTATGTGGACACATGGTTCAGTACATTTCTCCTAAAACACAACTAAGCTAGAGTTTGGGCTTTATGCCCGAAAATTGAGAGTAATGAAAGTACATAAATACAGAGTTCAAATAATGGCAATGGCGGCCATGTTGAAGGTGCGATGTGGTTTTGGGGTGTTCTTCAAACATGAATTACTGCTAGTTCCTGGTGGAAAGTCCGGATTTGGGCTTCCCCAAGCATCTTGTATTTGGGCAAGCTATAGATGTTGAAAATTTGGAATGATTCTGTCCATTAACAAAAAAACGGCCAGATGTGCCTCGGCGAGGCATTTTGGATGCCTCAAGAAAAAAAAATTTCAATTTTCTTGAAAAACAGGCGTTTTTCGGTGGCGCTCGTTTACAAGGTAAAATTTAATTTTCAGTCAATTTGTACTGAAAACAAAATGTTTAACATTTAAGAACTTGTTTAAACAAAATATATACTTAACGCGTCGGCGTTTAAGTAAAACTTGCCAGGCTTGTACCGGACAGTGTAGTCATAATCTTGTAGGGTGAGGCTCCACCTAAGTAATCTGGGATTTTTGCCAGACATTTGCTTAAGCCAGTGAAGTGGGTTGTGATCTGATTCTATGATAAATTTTGTCCCATAGATGTAGGGCCGTAATTTAGCAACTGACCAGATCAGACAAGCACACTCTTTTTCTGTGGTCCAGTAATTTTGCTCACGGGCTGTTAATTTACGTGAAACGTAAAGACAGGGGTGCTCATCTTCACCAAATTCCTGTGACAACACGCAGCCCATGCCACGGTCAGAACAATCGCATTGGAGGATGAAAGTTTGGTTGAAGTCGGGGGCTCTTAGGACGGGAAACGTCACTAAGGCGGTTTTTAAAGTTTCAAAGGCAGTTTGCTTTGAATCATCCCATGAAACGGAATCGGGTGCATCCTTTTTCAGAGAGTCTGTAAGGCTTGCACAGATTTCGGAATAGTGGGGAATGTAACGTTGGTAGTAACCAACCAAACCAAGGAAGGAACGGACATCTTTCTTAGTTTGTGGCCGTGCGAACTTTTTAACGGCCAAAACCTTCACCTCTGAAGGGGTGCGAGTTCCATTGCCCACTTCGTGACCAAGAAAAGTAGCTTTGCTGCAAGCGACCTGCGATTTTTTTGTGTTCATGGTTAACCCGGCCTTCTTGACAGCAAAGAGAAAATTGAAAACATTGTCCAAGTGTTGTTGCCACGTTTCGGCACCAACTGCAGTGTCATCTTAAAAAGGAGTGACATACTCCTCCATGCCACGAGTGACATTGTCCATAAGCTTCTGGAAGCAAAATGGAGCGTTCTTCATCCCCATATTCATCATTAGGGGAGCAAATTTCCCTATGGGGGTAGTGATAGTGGCGGTCATTGAAGCCTGTGGCGTCAAGCGCACTTGCCAAAATCCACGGTTAAGGTCAAAAATGGAAATGTATTTCCACTTGGCTGCACGTTCAATACATTCCTCAATGTTGGGAATAGGGTAATCTTTGGTTACCGTATTGTTGTGCAGCTCTCGGTAGTCAGCTACAGGACGAGGGCTAGCATCTTCTTTTTGTACAATAATCATGGGGGATCCATGTGGGGAATCTGTTTCCACAATTAAGCCCAGATCTAACATCCGTTTGATCACTGTAACTATTAAGTCACGTTCGAACTTGGCATGCCTGTAATATTTACAAGGCTTGACCTGTGTGTCAATTAACTCCACATCGTGGGTGACAATGTCGGTACGTCCCGGCAGAGTGGAAAAAACATCATCTACCTGGTCAAAGACTTTAAGTAAGTCGGATTTTTGAGACTCTGACAAATCCCCTGTCTTTTTGAAAAGACTCATGGCTTCTTTTGAGTTAAGGTGGCCATCACCAGGCTTGCCGGACCAAACATGGTCGTGGTGAGTAAACTCATGTTCGTCATTGTACAAGTGGTTGCTTGACCCCTCCCTAGGCAGATAGGGCTTGAGCAGGTTGATGTGATAAACCGTCTCTTTTTGAGAACCAAACGATTTTTTTATTATTGATTTGCTTTACGCAAATGGCTTCCCGACCAAATCAAAACCGGCACTCTTGCCGAGGCAGCAAAACTCTGACGAGTTTACAACACGCAATAAACAAATTGCAGCTGACGTTTCTCTGAAAACTAACAAGACACAACCTAGTGTTCAGCCGTCTAGTAATGCTTCTAAAGCATCTTCTAACAACCGGGGTGGTAACAGGAGTTATCAGACTGCAGCACCCTTACCGGACTCCACTAGTGGAGATTCGGCCAGCAACAACTACGGCTCTTCTAACCGTGAGTTTGATCGTCCTCGTGTGACAAGGACTAACGATGGTACGTGCTTTTTTTGTAAACGGCCCGGCCATAGACGTTTAGAGTGTAAACTACGTATTGCCCAAGAACAAGCTGATGCATCTGCAGCAGCTAAGTGTAATTTCGTGAACAACAATCCTCCCGAAATCGTTTTGTCCAAGCATATCCATGAGTGGTCCGTGAATGGAAATAAATGTTTAGTGTTGAGAGACACAGGGTCTACTCACGACGTTATTGATAGGAAACTTGTACGTCCTGATCAATTCACGGGTGAATACACCCATTGTTCAAATGCTCTTACTGAGCAAACTACCGCTCATGCAATTGCCATGATCGAAGTTCAAACCCCGTATGGGCCTTTAAAAACAGAGGCTTTGGTCTCAGACCACATAGGAAATCATTTCCAAATGCTTTTGGGTGTTCCCTCCCAGACTATTCTGGAAGAAAAAGGTTTGAAATCGTTACCCCAGTATTGTAACGCTGTAAGCCGTTCACAAACTCGTGTGGACCAACAACTCCCGATAGTGAAACCAAATTATCGTGAGATCGACTCTGAAAGTGAAATTGACTCAGATGACAATTATTCTGAACAACGTGTAGTCTACTCCCCCTGAAACTACCCAAGGTTTTGTTAGCCCAAAACCTGAGAGTTTAGACGAAGCCATACTTGGCCCCCAAACAGATCAATTCTCTGAGCTGTTAAACATTAACAAAACCGAATTTGCTAAGTTGCAATTAAATTGCCCAACTTTACAAACTTGCTGGGAGACTGCCGAGATTCCCATCGATTAGAAAGATGAGAACAAACAGTTCTTCATCGAAAAAGGGTTGCTTTATCGTAGACCTTTTCGACCTTTAGGTAAGCCGGTAATTAAGAACCAGTTAGTGCTTCCTAAAGAATGTAGAAGTTTTGTGTTAGACACTGCTCACGCAAATGCATGGGCTGGGCATTTAGGCCGGTCCAAAACGAAGGACAGAGTGTTATCCAACTTCTATTGGCCCCACTGTTTCACAGATATTGAAACCTACGTCTTAACTTGTTTGACTTGTCAAAAAAATGGCAAGACAGGGCAAAAGTTTGTTGCTCCCATGGTGCTAGTGCCCATGGACGGTGAGCCCTTTAATAGATACATTGTTGATATTGTTGGACCCATCAGGTCTACTAGTAAGGCTGGTTACAAGTATATATTATCATTGCTTGACCCCGCAACAAAGTTCCCTGAAGCTGTTCCCCTCAAAGAGGCTAACAGTCAGAGTGTTGTTGATGCACTCCTGGTAATTTTTTTCCCGACTTGGGTACCCGAGCGAGCTCCAATCCGACCTGGGCTCATGCTTCATTTCCGAACTCACAACTTCATTTCTTAAAAAATGTGGAATTAAGTGTGTGAACTCTAGTATGAACCATCCACAGAGTAACAGCGTGGAACGCTTCCACCGTACGCTCAAGGCAGTGCTGCGAGCCGTTTGTCACGAGCATCCCCACGATTGGGAACGATGCCTTCCAGGCGCCATGTTTGCCCTGAGAACTGCTCCACATGAGAGCACAGGCTTTACTCCAGCCGAGTTAGTCTACGGACGTAACCTCAAAGGCCCACTGGAGCTAGTAAAAAGCCAATGGATCGAGCCAGCTGTTCATCCATCCGTCCTGGAGTACATCTTAGACTTGCTTCAGAGATTCAAGTACTCACGGGAACTCTCACTTGGGAACATTGTAAAAAGTCAAGTAAAAAACAAATCTTACTATGACATTAAGGCAGCTGAACGGAAGTTCAAAGTTGGTGACAAAGTCTTAGTACTAAAGCCAGCTAGAGCCAATAAATTAGAGATTTATTGGGATGGCCCTTGCGAAGTTTTGAAACGGTTATCTGATACCAACTACCTCATTAAAAAGTCGTTTGGTCTGCAAAAAGAAACCGTGTATCATGTAAACCTTTTAAAGCCCTATCTGCCTAGGGAAGGTGCCAGTAATTTCACTCTCTGACGAACGTGATTTATATCACAAAGACCATGTCTGGACAGGCCAGCCTGGTGATGGCCACCTCACTTCTAAAGAAGCCATGTCTCTCTTTAAGAAGATCGGCGATTTCACCGAATCGCAGAAGATTGACCTACTAAGTGTCTTTGACAAAGTAGATGGAGTTTTTTCGACTCTGCCAGGTCAAACAGACCTTGTTGTACACGACGTTGAACTTGTTGACTCTCAAGTCAAGCCTTGCAAGTATTATCGCCACGCGAAATACGAGCGAGATCTAATTGTTATAGAGATACAGCGTATGCTCAATCTCGGTCTTATTGTTGAAACTGATTCTCCCCACGGCTCTCCTATGATAATTGTTCGGAAGGAAGATGCTAGTCCTCGCCCTGTAGCTGACTACCGCGAGCTCAACAATAACACAGTCACCAAAGACTACCCCATTCCTAATATTGAGGAATGCATTGAACGTGCCGCTAAGTGGAAATTCATTTCAATCTTTGATTTGAATCGTAGATTTTGGCAAGTGCGTTTGACGCCCCAAGCTTCCTTGGCTGCCACTATCACTACTCCCATAGGGAAATTTGCTCCCCTGATGATGAATATGGGAATGAAGAATGCCCCATTTTACTTCCAGAAGCTAATGGATAATGTCACTCGTGGCATGGAGGAGTACGTCACCCCTTTTCAAGATGACACTGCTGTTGGTGCTGAAACATGGCCACAGCATCTCGATAATGTCTTGAACTTTCTCACTGCTGTTAAGAAAGCCGAGCTTACTGTGAATGCAAAGAAGTCGCAGGTTGCTTGCAGCAAAGCCACCTTTTTAGGTCACGAGGTTGGCAATGGATCCCGCAAACCCTCTGAGGTTAAGGTCCTTGCCGTGCAAAAATTCGCACGTCCCCAAACCAAGAAAGATGTTCGTTCCTTTCTAGGCCTCGTTGGTTATTATCAAAGATATATTAACCACTATTCAGAAATATGTGCTTGCCTCTCAGACTCCTTGAAAAAAGATTCTCCAGATCCCGTTTTGTGGGATGAGTCCAAACAAACTGCGTTTGACTCTTTGAAAACTGCCTTAGTGACGTTTCCAGTCCTAAGAGCTCCCGACTTCAGTCAAACTTTTATTTTACAGTGCGACTGTTCCGAGCGTGGCATGGGCTGCGTTTTGTCCCAAGTGTTGGATGAAGACGAACACCCTTGTTTGTACGTTTCTCGCAAACTTACAGCTAGGGAGCAGAATTATGGCACGACTGAAAAAGAGTGTGCGTGTTTGATCTGGTCTGTTGCTAAGTTACGGCCTTGCATTTATGGGACAAAATTTATCATCGAATCAGATCATAACCCGTTAGATTGGCTCAAGCAAATGTCTAGCAAAATCCCAGATTGCTTAGGTGGAGCCTCACCCTACAAGACTACGACTATGCAGTTCGTTATAAACCTGGAAAGAAACATGTCAATGCTGACACACTTAGCCGGTATTTTGTTTAAACAGTGAAGTTGTTCAAACATTTTGTTTTCAGTAAAAATTGACTGAAAATTAATTTGTGTCTCTATTTTGACATTTTGGTCTGTTAAAAGCTCATCCTTAAGCAACTTCCAGTTAATCCCTGTTTTGGACTTCACACCTAAATTTTAAGTGCCAATGCTTGCTCTTTTTGTCATTATCAACGCCTTCCTCTGTGGAAGGATAATTACAAAGATTGTACGACACATTTAATAATATTCATTAGGAATATTCTATGGGGGTTGCAACTTGTTCCCGGTTGGCCCTTCTTTAAGCTGTATACGAAATGGTTTTCTTTATAAAAAACTATCAGTCTACTCCTGTTTTGAAGGTTGTTGCGTTTTTATCCACAAACCTCCCAGTGTTGTATTTTATGTATAAGTTGTTTGGTAACCTTAAACCATTCTAGTGGGAGTAGTTTAACAGTAAATAGAGCTGGTCGTTTACGGCGCACCTATAGTATTCAATTTTCTAACAACTATCGCAGTCTAGGTTAATTGAAATGCGGCGGAGGGTTAATTTCGCAGTCATCCCAGATGAAAAAATGACTAGACTTGAGCAGAGGCGGAATCCGTACAGGACGTAT
Source organism: Lithobius niger (assembly GCA_023313725.1). NCBI lineage: Eukaryota > Metazoa > Arthropoda > Chilopoda > Lithobiomorpha > Lithobiidae > Lithobius > Lithobius niger. The sequence goes on along the minus strand of JAHWFP010053474.1, from coordinate 11,674 downwards.
TACCAGAGCAATAGACGGCCTCATTTACTTGTTATAACGAAACAACAAAATTAACTTTGTATTTCGAGTGTGTTTCTTGATATATGTAATTTTTGCCCCACTCTCTGAATACTTGTACGATTTTCCTGCACAGAAGCAGCGCGGACAGTATTTAGCTAGTGGTTGCAGAAACAGTGTTCTTAATTTTTGTATTTTAACTTTGCTTTAAAATTAATTAAGCCACAAAAACGTTAGTCCCCCAAAAATATAAAACGGCGATTTTAATTTTTGCAAAACCAGTGTTCTTTTTAAACCTTGTAAAAACGATCCTGGGATAGGACTAAGTATCCCCTGGAGGTGTATTTCCTCAAAAACTGGAGATGTATTTTCTCACCGGAGGTGTATTTCCTCAATTGATGCATTTATACCGCGTATTCTTGCAATTTTGATTACAGTGCTTGGCAGTTCAAGTTATTGGCATATCTTGTGTGCACTAACCTTTTCTGTTTTAGCTTCTATTGTGGAGTTCAACAGAAACCCCAAATAGAATCTCCTTGGTGGGGAGCTGTAAAGAAGGCCCGAGTTCTTCACCCGATTTGAGAGGATACCTCAACTCAAACCATCAACAACCTGAGGGAAACTTCGTTTACGGCAACGAACACTTTTTTTTCTCGGCGCCTCGGCCGTGAAAAACCCCAAATTTCAAATGCCTGTATCTTCCAAGAAAATGGACCAATCCGTCTCATCTAAACAGCTCTTAATAGCCACGAACTTTATCTGTTTTCCCCCGCAAACAGAACACGTAAATTCCTTCTAGAACTTTCACAGCATCCTTAAGAAAAACGCACGAAACGGATGCCGTAAAATCACCGTAGCGCACGAGACGCCATTTTCGCCACTTGTACAAATTTGTATTTGCTTTTATTTTCACTTAGGCATAAAGCCGAACACATTAGTTTAGTGTTTTAGAGGGAGGAGCTTCCTCTACGAAGGTACTTAACCTCCCTAATAAATGTACAGATACCGTGTTTTGATATTTCTTAAGTAGATTTAAGGTGACGATCTAAGATGCACTTGAGAAATGTCCAACATCCAAAAACCCAATTTTACGTCTATGAATATTAATTCAGCTATTTAAAATGCGTTTTAGCATTCGCTGGTAACCTTTAACTTTTATTTTGTAATAATCTTTTAACGTAATCTTTTGCCATCACAACTACCGGAGCTTAGGCAACATTTCGTCCTACATATTTTACCGTACACGTCTTTTCTGTTTGTACTTCGTTGTCCGTAGCAAAACCGACTTGGCTTTCAATTTCCCAAAGTAAACCTGGCTTCCCAATGTTAATAACCGAATTTATTATGAGCATTCCTTCAATAGTTGCGATGCCTAACATCGTGGTTAAATAAGAAAACAATCCGTAGTAATTAAAGGCCTTATTCACGTTCCAAACAATGAGTTTAACTCTACCGGCCTCTCTTTATCACACAGTCCATAGTTATTCCTTCAAACGGCGCCAAGCGAAAAATCCTTTGCGCTGCCGACTTTTCTATTGTTCTCTAGGCCCTCAGCTAATCAGACCTCCGTAGCTATCCTCGGCGTCCGCGCCAACTTCCGGTAATGTGTATATAACCCCAGCCCCAGGAGGCAATCGTTAGCACACGCTCATCCTCAAAGCCAGAGGTGACTACGCCAGTCGGTATAGGAGATGTCCCGTCCGAAGGTTGCCATGCCGGGCAAAGGTAGTTGGTTCATATTAGACTAGTGTTAGTTTAGAAAATTTAATTTTGGAAACCCCATTCGAAATTTTAGTTTTAAACTTTAACCTAACCTTAAGCTTTGAGGGAATTATGGAGGTGGAGCCATATTCGGCATTCTAGGCCCCCATCGCCATAACGTCAGGGTTCACGGTCCCTTTCTAAAAACCAGCTTTTTTCCCGTGTTTATTATTATGAACTTAATCTAAACACTAAATCTGCATTTAGACGACGTATTTTTCGGGTGCTTCCCTAGATACTAAGGATCTACAGATTTGAAGATTTGATCTTAGGTCGGACTTAAGAAACATAGTCTTGACTATTTGTGTGTAATTCCCGCGGTTTACAACAAATAGATTTATTTCATGTAATTCCCGCGGTTTGCATGTTATAACGGGTTACCGAGGTCCCACAAACATTTTCTAATCGAAATTGTAGTTTTTACTCTTCATCTTGTAGTTGAAGTTTGAGTTGAATTTAATTGTAAATTCTTGTTGATTTTTCCTGTTGTAAAAATTGTCGTGCTTTAATTTAAAAGCCAATTTTCTTGTAAACCTAGTTGAAACGAAGTGTAATTGTTTTTATATTTTGTCTGCATTTTAATAAACCTACGAGTTTGTAAAACGCCTGTTTTTCTACTAGTTAGACTAAATGTAGAAGTTATAGTTCTTAAGAAAACCACTTAATAATTAAACTTAGAGCTGCATTTAGAAACACCCACCTGGCGGCAGGGAATACCCCCCTTTAAAGTTATCTAGTTAGCCTACAGTTAGGACAAATGACTCTCTGTTACCCATGCTGGGCCAGTAGCATACGTGTGCTGTTTTCCGTAAAAGTAAAAACCGCCACCGAACTAGAAGTTTAGAGGTCAAAACCACATTGATGTCGGAGAAGTTACAAGCACCTTGAAAATCGTCGCTTTGGCCGCTACAGTCGTGTATCCTCTCCAATCGTTTTTTTTTTCGGCAAGCCGACATTACACTGTCTCCGTAACAAAAACGAGTGTCTCTTAAAAATAAAATTAAATACAATTAAGTTAAGCTTGCATTTTTTCAAACAGTGCACGAGTAGCTGCGATCACTGGGGCGTCAGATTCGAAAGGCGTCTTTGTCTGGCTTCTTACGGACCCGGGTTCGATCCTGGTGAAGGGAAGTGTATATGTACGGGTTTTTGTCTGGTTGTTACCCGCCCGTTGCACAAGATTTCCTCCGGGTATTCTGGTTTCCTCCCTCCTGTGGCAAAAAAGAACAGTCCTGATGGTGGTATCTTCAACTTAATATCTGCTTGGAACCTTCAAAAAGCTCCAAGCTTATTGGCCGACACCTTCTATTCTATTCTACTTATAACCGCTTGTTTTTGAAGGAGCATGTGCGGCTGCTTGCTCAGCTTCATTCTTTATAACTACTTGGGTTTTGTTAAAGTAAACCATTGATTGTATTAAAAAGTGCCGAAAAAAATTTTGCTAATGAAGTAGGGCATAAAAAAATACCCATTTAGCAATAGGAACACACAACCAATTTATTCATTTAGGAACACACACCAGTAATATTGCAGCGGTTTTCCGTATCATAAATAAGGTTGGGATCGAGTGCACAGTAAACCGGAAACCGTTCCACGTTTGGTTTAACGGATTATAAAACCCATATCCGAAAAACGTTTGCTACGGGCACCATTCAAATCCTGTAGTGAACGAGCCAAAAATAGCAAGTGGTTTCGTTTAGGCTTACTATTCCAAACACTCAAAATCAGTGAAAGTAGAAAATGGGTGTGTTGAAGGGATGGGGCGACTTATTTACAAATAATCCGCCTGGACCTGTTGCCCCATCGAAGCTGCTAACTTTCTACGGAACGATCGCTCGAAAGAGAACCTGCTGGGAGTTGGCCGTAACAGCTCACGCTACGCGACCAATGCCAACAGGTTCTCTCATTCATTCATTCATTGATAAACCAAAATGTGTCGGTGAGCTGTAGTTAGGTGCTAGTAGGGCTTCACCGGTTCCGATACCAGTACCAGTATCGCAGCGATACCTTTTCATTTTACAGGCACCACTGTAGAAGGAGATATGTGCGTTGATCACATAGCACGGAATTTTTCTCTGTACGCTTTACACTACTGTACCAATATCTGCAATTCCTATAAATTTGTGCGCCGTTTCCTGTATTTTTATGTTTAGTAAATACAAAAAATTAATCCCTATAACCAACATTTTATTTTAATTGGCATACTTTACTGATAAATGCAGTCTTTCTTGGAATACCGCTGGTATCGGTATTGGAACCGGAACCTGTATTTTTTTGTGGCACTGGAATCGGTATCAGCACCGTATCGAAAAAAAGTAGTACCATTACAGCTTAAGTTGCTAGCGTCGTTTCATCATGTGTTAAATTTTGTTGTTTTGTTTTTGGCTTACGTTGTCGTAAATAGGCCTAAGCTATCTTATAGAAACTAGAAACAAAAGCAATTTTAAAGCTAAATAAAGTAAATACTTAAATTTAACAATGTTAACTTACTTTCAGTTTAAATCCCTAAATGCAACATGTAGTCACTAATTGTGCTCGTTTTCCCAAGGCCTAAGTCATTTTTTTAAAGCCGACGAAACATTACCTGTTTTATAGCAGTTTCCCCCCTTTTTTAGCATTTATTCTCCTAGAAGTTTGAGTGTTGTCTTCACTGCCGGGCTCGTACGGTACTGCGCATGCGCGGGCTTGGGCCAGCTTATATAAGCTTCAGCGCAGCGTCTTGTCAGCATCATTTCTCCTAAGGCGATCGCCACGCCTTGAACATCCCCTTCGACGTTCCGCACAGGATTCCACGTTCCATTCCGCATACTGCCGTCCCGCGGATGAACGTTACCTTCATTCCTACTTCAGTGGTGGCCGTTCCATTCCCCACAAGTACGTCAATGGAATTTATTCATTCTGTCATGGACAGTTCCTCTTTGCACGTTCCAAGCTCATCTTGCGCTGAGGCCGTTCCTTTGGGGTCTCTCCCATCTTCCGTTCCCCTTCCGGGGTCACTCAACACTCAGTACACGTCTCGGGTCCTGCGTTCCCGTTCCGCATGCTCCCGTTCCGCTCCCTGACGGGTCCTTCCCACCATTACAAAGGACAGCTTTTCTTTGCCCGTTCCGGGTTCGTCACGTCCGATTCACATTCCTTGCTTCCGCCGTTCCTTGCTGCCGCCGTTCCTCGATGCTGCCGTTCCTCGATGCTGCCGTTACCCTTGGTTCTTGTCCAGGGCGGCTCATGTCTGTTCTATGGCAGTGGGTAACATTCTTGCTGGGAAATGGCAAACAGT
>JAHWFP010053473.1:90149-101843 GCA_023313725.1 Lithobius niger | reverse complement strand
CGCGTAAGAAAAGAGGTGGTTCTGATCCAGAGTCAAAGCATCGACGGCCCAAGCGCGAGGATCCGGAATCGGGCTGACGAAGTGGTGAAGTCTGGCACTGAATCTCATGACAAACAGGTCAATCATGGGCCGGTCCCAAACATCGAAGATTGCGCTGCAGATTGACAAGTGCAAGGTCCATTCGCTCGATGGTGGCGAGCAGCGGGAGAGAAAATCGGCAATGACATTGCGGCGGCCCAGAAACTGCAGAGGAAGCAGACACGTTCGATGGCTGATGCACGGATGAAAGATGTCGGATATCAAGGTATGGAGAGACCGGGATCGCGTGCCGCCCCTCCATCCGGAGGTAGGCAACGGCATGGCATTGTCCACATGGATCTGTACTTCGCAGTCCGCCACCATGTGGCGCAAGTGGCTTAGCCCGAGGAGAACTGCTCGCAGTTCGAGAACATTGATATGATCGATGGTTCCGGGGTCCCAGGTTCAAGACGCCGTGGCATTGCCTGTGAGGAATGCGTCCGAGAAGAGATGCAGGTCCGGAATTGGCTAGTGTAGAGGAACCGTCGTCATCAGATGGAGGACGTCCATCCACCAATTCAGGGTTGTAAGTGGGAAATTTGGATGGCGTGGTCTTGATTGGAGGAGGAGGGCGGACCGAGGGTCCCCCCATTTGTCTGTCCGGAAGTAATATAGTGGGCGGGCCATCCATCTGCCGTAGGGAACAAGGTCCGCAAGAGAATCGATTGTTCCGATTAACGAGTCGAGGTCCCGGAAGGTGAACCGCGGGAGATTTAGGAAAGAACGAGCCGAAGTGAGGAGGTTGGAGATGCGGTTGGGAGGCGGCATCACACTACTACGAGGAAGGTCGAAGAATACCCCGAGAAACGTGATCGCTTCAGCTGGTTGGAAAAAGAGATTTGGGGATGTTGATACAGAGGCCCTGCCGGACTAAAAGAGACATGGCGACCGATCGTCGAGGTATGCATAGATTCGAATGCGGTGTTGATGTAGATAAGCGATCACTGACCGAAGCACGAGGATGAAGATATGGGGAGCTGCGTTCAACCCGAACGGAAGGCAAAGGAACTCGTAGATGGAACCGTTGAAAATGAAATGGAAGAGGTGCCGGACAGAGGCATGAAGCGGAATGTGAAGATATGCGTCCGCAAGATCTAAAGAAATCGTCCAGTCGAGGGGAAGCAGAGAGTATCGGCTCGAGTCTACTGTTTCCATCTGAAAATGAGGATTTCGTATGAACTGGTTGAGGGGGCGAAGATTGAAAATAAGCCGGAATCTCCGTCTTCTTGGGGCAAAGAAAAATGCTTCTGTAAAAGCTGAGATGAACTGGGCTGGGAACAACTCGAATGGCGTGTTTTAATAGAAGGGTGGAGATTTCGGCAGACAGCGCAGCAGACGGCGGTTGCTCTAACTCTCAAGGCGGGCTTCGCAAGGGAGGCGGACGCAAGAACTGTGGAGTAAAGCCGCTGGAAATAATTGAAAGAACAACAGGGTCCGAAGTGATAGTCTGCCAGGCTGTGACATAGAAATGAAGCTGACCCCCTACTGGTTGAGGGGGTGTGATAATGTCAGTGACCGGAACGTCCGCAGTATCGCTGTCCGGGGATGCATAACGTCGTCTGCGGTCCAAGGGACCGCCCTCACCCGCGTCCTTAGTTGTTGGAACGAAAAGGCGATGGGGCCCGTGGAAGAGATGATGGAGACGGCTCGTCTGGTTTTGTTAAAACGGAATCTTCGAAGCACGTGGACCTGTTCCTTAGACAGCGAGTCTACCGGACGGCTAGAATTGACGCAACGAGAAGTAACGGAGGTCAAGAGGTCGGAACTGTGGAGCCGGAAAGGAACGGATTCTGGAGCGGAAGCGTGGGTCCTAAGGAGTCCTGCCCCGAATTTAAGTCAAGGACCTCAACCACCGGTCCAGTAGGGTCCAGAGGAACGGACGTTGGAGAGAGCGCTGGTTGAGCCAATGGTTCCCGTGGGCGTGCCCTTGGGGCGAGGCATCTTCAACAGAATTGCAGGGAGTACAAACAGCACAACCGCACGGGATGGTGGTTAGAGAAGATGATACGGGCCATTCTGTCCGAGTTTATATACAATGGAGGCTGCGCAGCAGGATGCGCAGTGCGTAGCGGCGTGGAAAGAAATCTTCACTCTCTCTAAATCAAATAGCAGCATGAGAAGGAGAATGCTAAAAGTAAGGTAATGTATATTTCCATGGCAACTAGAAGCTGATTTAAAGAAGGAATTAATTTCTGATTTTGGTCCTGTGATGTATTTGCGTGGTAACATCTGTGGGTTCAGCTACATTACTACAACACTAGTGGAAAGAACTTACACTGCTGTAGGATAACACAATAAGGACGTTTATTCGTGGTAACATAGCCTTAAGAAAACTTTACAGGTCACATGTGTCAGTGTGTCACATGTGTCTATGGAACATCAATGGTTACAATATACGATTCCTGTACTACTGGAGTATGGTTATGTTAAGCTGTGAAGGATGACAGTGAGGAACTAAAATGGCTACCTTGTGGTGCCTCGATGACAACACCACAATACAACTGAAGAAATAAAAAAATAAGAAAAAAATACTATTGTCTAGCTGAAAAATAAAGAATATATTAATTTTCCGCTTACATGTCTTTTTTGTTAGTTCTTTGTCTAACCTTATGAATTTACATTGCATTGATCGCTTTCAAAGGAAAAGCAAAACATTTGGGAAAACTGTTACATAAAATAAAAAAAACAGTTTATTTTTAAGGTCTGCCTGAAAACTTGACAGCCTGAAACAGTTGTATCAGTAACATTTTAATTTATATCCTTTTTGTTTTTATAACAATCAAAACAACTTTTAAATTGTGTATCCTTTTCTTTTTACAGTATGTACATTTTTTGGCTAATTGGTAACTAGCAACAAAGTAGGCTAGTTGTAAGGTCTTTTTTGCCTCTCATCTGCTTGCTGTAGTTTTTTACAGCTGTTTACAGATGTAGTTAGTACTGGATATCCATATAACTGACTTTTAAGCACCATCAGCATTTTGTGGACATCCGAAGGATTTGTCATGAAACAATCGAAACAAAGGGTTAAAATCGAAAAATCCATTTTTTTCACAAGCAACAATGGTACACTACATTTTTGCCAATTAAGGTCTGTTCCCTGCACAGGTAACGAAGGACGTAGATATTTTCGCGAGCACCGAACTGTTAAAAAAAATTCTCAATTGAATTTACGGATAACAGATTATGACATGAATACAACGTACTTAACCAAGCAGCGAAGTAAAAAAACATTTTTGATACGTATTTATTAAATATCAAGCTTGTCCAGAGCTTTACGATGTCTTTTGGGACGGCTAGAAACATTTGTAGACTGTGCAGTTTTATCTACTTTAGGCGGAGATGGCACAGCCTTACGCTTTTTAAGTTTATGTTTGGCTTTCACCTTAGTGGGTACTGTTGATGTTTTGTTTGGAGTCTGCATTGCTAATACCGCAGGCTCTGAGCCATCTGTCTAATTATTTTCTCGTAAGCGAGCGCTCGAAGGTAGAGACAAGGCTTGCTGACGGACGTCATCAGACTCTGCCACTGTGTGTGTATGGGGTGATTCGCTTTGTAACGTGCGGCATCCTGGCGTTGGATTTTGTAGATTATCAGGTGAGGTGTTTCTGATTGGGGTACGAACTGGCATAGCAACAGAGCTTCGCCATGACTGGCCTACGGAGCGGCGTTTCATATCGGAACTCGTAGGAATCACCCGATTTCCGTGTTTCTGACGATTTCCGCCTAGAGATTCACGTTTTTTTCAGTTAAGGGTGAAGGTCCATATTTTCGCTATTTTTATGGACGCTCGTTTTGACTAATTCCGACGCCAGACTATTCGAGTTGAAAGAATTATCAACGATGTCGTCAGTCGCACTCGGGCGTAAATGATCGCGATATTTTCGCAGTAGCTGTTGTTCATTTGTAAGTACCATGTATAATTGATGCGGCAGTTGCTCATTTATTATTCCGCTAGCAGAGTTTATTATTAGTGGTACTAAAATCTCTATACCATACTTCATCGCCAACCTGATATTTCAGCAGTTTTTGGTTTTGTGTGCTTTTAACCTGTTTTGTTGATTACGTTTTGCAACCGCTACTGGATCGGGATAAAGTAAATCCAGACGAGATTTTAATTTCCGATTGAAATAAAGCTTACCAGCTGTAGCTTGGGTGGTCTAGTGTAATCCTAGATGATATTAAGTAGGCATTTATACTTTCTTGGATACTAGAACCGTCACGTCTTGCAGCTTTGTATATGCGTTTGAAATTTCGGACATAGACCTCGGGGAGGCCGTTGACCCAAGGAGAAAAACTAGGTCCGGCCATATAACGGATTCCATTTGTTTTTAACCATGCTTTGAATTCTTGAGACATCCACTGACTCCCGTTGTCGGTAACCAACGAGTCAAATAAATCGTAATCCATAATGTGGTTATTAAAGATAGCGATAACCTTAGCAGATGTCGTCCTTTTTATTTTGTGCACAAACGGTATTTTGCTATGTGCATCTACGACAATTAAAAACATATAATTATTTAACGGTCCAAGGAAATCAGCGTGGAACCGCGCATTAGGCTTAGTTCGATACTCCCAGCTGAGCTTGGGACCTGCAGATTGAGTGTCCTTAAATTCCTGACAGTTAATGCACGATTTAACTTTCTTTTCTATACATGCGTCAATTGACGGCCACCACACCTTAGACCTTGCCAAGCCTTTAAGTTTAACAATGCCCAGGTGTGAGCTGTGTAAATAGCTAAGTATTGTTTTCGCAAAGCTGCAGGAACAACGATTCTATACCCCCAAAACAAAGTATCAGACTCGATGGAGATTTTGTTGCGGCGTGTGAAGTACGGAGTCATGTCAGGGTTATCGCCGACAGTAGGCCACCCATGATTTACATATCCTTTCTACTTCTGAGCACCAGTTTCGTTTAATACAGGCAGGTTGGAGATAGTTTCCACGGCCAAAACGTTGTACTGGGCTTCTGCTTCCTCAGTGTTAGATAGTGGGAGCCTAAACAGTGCATCGGCTCTTAATTTAGCTTCCCTGGAATGTGTTCAAAATCATACGAGTACGTATTAAACATAACTGCCCATCTTTGAATTCGAGCTGCCGCCATCTACAGCATTCCTTTTTTAGGACCATAAATCCACACTAAAGCCTTCTGATCAGACTGCAGTGTGAACTTCTGACCATAAACGTATTCATGAAAACGTTTCACTCCCCACGCCACGCTGAGTGCTTCCCGATCGAAATGAATGTACCATGCTTCAACTTTAGTTAGCTTACGTGAAGCGAAAGCTATTGGTCGCGATTCCCCATTTGGCATGACATGCATAAGGCAAGCACCAATTCCGTAGGGCGAGCCGTCACAGACTAGTTTCAGTTTTAATTTTGGATCATAATTGACCAGAACGTTTGATTTAAAAAAGAGTTCTTTAACTGTGTTTACTGCCTTGTCACATTCTGTCCTCCAGACCCATTTAACTTTAAGGCTCCACAGCCTGGTAACTGGAGACAAAATGTGAGCTAGGTTTGGTAGAACGAACCCTAGAAAGCTTTGTAGCTCTTGAATACAAGTAGGGTTCGAAGCCTTTGTGACAGCTTTAATTACCTCAGGAAGTGTGTGCAGTCCTTCAGCATTAATCATGTGGCCTAAATATTTTAGCTCAGGGCCCGATAGTTTGCACTTATCGATACTAAAGCAGTTAGAGGTTGATCTAACGATTCGTCATGCTTAGACCCTTTCCCACTTACGAGAAAATCATCATAAAAGGGAAGACATTTTGGAATCTTACTGGTGATTTTTGTCATGACCCTCTGGAAAATTCCAGGACTAGATGGTAAACATAGAGGTACACGCAACAAGCGAAACAGACCCAAAGGTGTATTCCTCTTCCTCAGAAGTCGAAAATACAATTTGAAAATGTCACTACATGACGAGCGTCTATCGGTATTTTTAATTTTGCTCCAGTCCAGAGTGAACCACTGATCTCTACGTTATGTCTGGAGGTGTTCTTTGCAGGTTCCAGCGCTCGTCTTGTTTGGCCATCAGATCCGGTCGTACAAATCCATCAATCAAGTCATCTGTGAGGTTCATGAGTGGTATTCTTTGTCGCGAAAATCTCTTAATAGCTAGGGACTCAAGTGCCCTTAGGTGGGCTTCTTGTGTAGTGTTGGAATGGAGCAATATGGAAACTTGGTCCCAAGCTAAGTTGTGATTTTCTTTTCGGTGGTGTTGAGCAATGCCGTTTAGTTTTTCTTCCCTTCTAGTGGCTCCCTTATGTTCTCTTATACCAAGAATTTATAGGGTTGGGGAGGAGAATTTGTGACTGAGACCCATATTGAAACGCCTTGGATACAGTCATATTAGTTCAGTCTTAGTTTATAGAGGGCGCCATGTGTTTTATGTGGGTATCTCTATTCAGTTTTCAGCCTAAAATTAAACTAAACTAAACGAAACTAGCTTGATTTTAATTATTATTTAGCCTAGCTTAGTTGTAATTTAGTTTACTTTAGATTTGGGCTGAAAAATGAGTAAAAATTATCAGATGGAACACGTGGCGCCCTCTGAAAACTCTGACTGAACTAATGAGGACCGACCTAACGTGTTTCAATAGGGACTTTTTAGAGTTACAAATTCTCCTCCCAAACCCTATAAATTCTTGCTTATACGTATCTCTAGCTGTCTCTTGGTTTCGCTAATGTAGATGGCATCGCAATCAAGGCAGGGTACTTTGTAGACGACCTTGCTACGACTGCTCATTTCTGTCGGTGGCATCTTATGCTGTTTCTCTGTGGGTGTGGGTGCTGGGGGTGAAGAAGGGGTTGGTGGTTGTGGGATAAGCCGTGGAGGGGGGGGGAAGGTTCTTGCTTCGGGTGGGGTATCGATGTGAAGGTTTGGGTACCACTTTCTTTTTTACAGGGGTAGGTGGGTTGGGCCGGGAGGGGGGGGGGGGGGGGGGGGGCGGGGTGCCATCTCTACTTGAGTTGCTACGTAGTAACTTCTTGAGGTTCAAACCGTACAAGGATCATTAAGAAAATAACAATTCCTACACTGTCGACACAATAAATGCACATCAGCGAGGGTTTTCGGTGCGCGCATGAATTCTCGTCGCAGGTGAGAGCTGAACTGAATTGAGCAGGCAATTCTTACTTAGAAACAAAGCATAAAACAATTGATGAAGTATCAACACATCCGAATCCGTCGGATGCTCAGACAATTGTGACGAGCAAGTGTGGAAGGGCCTACTAGGAATCAGTAAAGAGCCACAATGTGGGGAGCCAATTAACCCTCATGTAATGTTACAACGTATAATCCGTAATATCGCAATTCGTTTTAGCTTATCTTTTAATAAATGGAAATATTTTCAGCCAACCAAACATCAATATTTTTTCAGTTAACTATTTTTTGTTACATCTTATTTAGTTATCACAAACTTTGACTGTAGATAAGTTTTGTGATGACCAAGTGAAAGTTATAACTTACCTTAGGATCTCCTATATTGAATTTATCCATGTAGTAGTTTATCAATTGAAACACAAATCCTCTATCCATCAAAGTCAAGCATTTCTGTAAAAATGTACATTATAAAATTTAAATTAGTCCCACAATTGCCTACATCTCAATTTTAACATAAATAAATAAGGAACTGGACCAGAAGCAGTATCTATGTACAGTAGCGGCCAAAGGTTTTTGCACAGTGCATCTTTCCGAGAGAGAGAGAGTTACTGTAAAGGGTGTTTATCCCTCCCAAATTATTTTTTAAGCTATTCACTGCACTGACGTTACCTTTCTACTTTAGGAAACCATTTTGCCACATTCAGTCATCTATGGCTAGACTGCAAATATTTTTTTTCCACGAGTATTTTATATTTTATGCAGGCCCTAATGCTCACCTTCAAACAGAACCTCCTGAAGATTAAAAATACGATAGCGTTCAGAAAAGCTAAAAATATTTCTGAAGGATTAGGTCGGCCTAAAAGATGCAGTTTTTTTTAATCTAGTATTTTCAAAAGAATGGGGAAGCCTTACCTTACAATACATTATTAATCATAATAATTAGAAGCTACTGGACAAACAAGCTATATTTTGGGATCCCGTTACTGTTTCGACATTCTTTTCCAAACCATTCTAGACTACAGTAGTTGACTTGAAAAATGCTTGCCCGGCAACAGTGCAGGTTCGAGTTAGCAATTAGCCAGCACACACTCACGCCCCATTCGGCTTATCGTTGCAGCTCTTGGGGCTGAAAAACCTTTTGGCCGCGGCTGTACATTTATCCCACAATATTACCTAGATTTCAACGTTAACATAAAATAAGGAACTGGACCAAGTTGCGCTAGCCATGTAGTAGTTTATCAATTGAAACAAAAATACGGAATTTTAACACTGCTTAAAATTAATGTCTTACTATTTGCAATGTACTACCCTTCAATATATGTGCTAAAATAGCTTATTTTATGCTTTCAATTGCCTAAAATAAAAAAATTCCATTATTTCCGTAATCTAGTCTAGTCGTGATTACCTCCCGCTAGGGGCACTGCTGCGCATTCATTACCAATGGTAGCATTGCAGTAATCCCCCATATTCGCTTGGGCACGATGGCGGTGGCCTTTACGGTATGCCTGTGTATTTATTATTTTTAATGCTTGCCATTCTTCCTTTGGTAATGAATTTTACTGTCAATCGCATCTGTAATCCTTCCAGGTGGCGATGACATTAATTTCATTTAGATTTAACATGCTCTGTGGTGTTAACGAGGATGTTTATAATTTCAGCCTTTCTCCTTCAAGGTATCTAACCATGTGCGAGATCATGAAAACCGATCAATTCTAGGCTACATTCCTGTGTGTTGCTTGATCCCATAAATTCTTAAATTGTAAATTTTTTTTACCCCCCTATCTTTTCGTTACTACCCGTTTCTGACTTGAAAAGGCAGATGCTACGACAGGAGGTGCTGCTATAGAGAATTTTCTGTTTCTTTAACAATATTATTATATTGACATACGGAATGTGAAAAGTGTGAAATTATTATTTCCACATTAATATTCTCGGATAAAGCATACTAAGTTATTTATGTAATTTAGTAAACTTTAGATTACCACTGTTATTGATAGGCGCAATGTTTGAAAAGTACTGTGCAAAGTAAGCAGTGATCAAAATCAGTTTATTTTTAATAAAAACTATTAATATTTATATTTTATCCATATTGTTTGGTATCATTGGAATCAGCCCAAAATATGACATTTTTTGACAATTTCTTAATTCTTTATAAACTATTGAGAAGAAAGTTATTAAGCAAAATATAAATTAAATTCATCTCTTTGCTTGTGAACTGCTGATTTTGTGCCAGGAAGGGATGTGGCTTGTTTTCTGATTGGCCAACCCTTTTTCCTGACCAAAATTGAATCTCAGCAGTTATTTCTGTTCACTGATTTTGACCAGAGCCAGAGAGTTAAAATTTCCTGTGAGTTAGTCAAGATCCAGGTCTCCCAGTGGTAGGATGTGAGTATCAATAGTTCCTTAGTATAGCCTACTAACTTTGATTTTATGTAAGAATGAACAAATTTCGTAAGTGTGTTTAACTTAAAACGAACTAGAGAAAAAAAGGTATTCGTTTGAGTATAGGCATAAATAATGGGAAACAGATTTATCTGTATTTTACGATCATATTATAATTAATCTGTACTACGTCACATTCCCAAGAATAAATCCTATATTTTCATAGATTGACTCAATCTCCTTTCCATTAGTAAATACATTAGAAATTGCGGGCTGGCAGTTTTCTGTCAGACTTCCCAACAAGCGCAATTAACTAAAAACTATACGGTCCTGAGCCAATAATGACTATAAATATTGTCACGAGATAAATGATAACTGGTGCCGCGATAAATCACGACTAAAATGATTACGTAGCGATCGAATCCGATACGAAACGAAAAGTTTATCTGTAGGTTAGGGTCACGCGATACCCCTTTAACCATTTCTGATAATCCGTCTAAAATTCCAGCGCAGTAGGGATTCGCACATTGCCAGTTTCCCAATAACGGCAAGTTTTGCAACAATTGGGGTATATTTTAATTGATTAAACATGTTTTGCGTGGTTGTAACACGTTTGGCGTGGTTGAAAGCATATTTTGCTGGTTGGCAGCACAGTACCCTTAGGTCACTTTGTGTAAAATGTATAAGGCATTTCATGGTTGTATTTTTTTTCCTCACATAGACAACAAGTGGCATAGAGTAGGGAGTCAAATATTAATAACCTCATCGTTTTGGGGATCACGGAATGGGCTCCAAGACAAAATAAGGTGGTGAGGACCAGGCAATCCTTTGGCACCACTTCTGGCAGTTTATCCAAGCTATTTGAAGAAATTCTAAGGAGACTGGGAATGCTTGGTTAGGTAATACGCTGGATATACACCAGGTTATTTGAAGAGCGTCTGGAAATGGGCATACACGGGACAGATTCAGCAACTCTGAAGATAGTACAACAGCCGAGGATCACTCCAAATAAGGACTGGATCTGCAGTGTTCACACTTAGCACATTTTGGAACATCCTTGTGCTAACATAACACGAACTGAGTAGAAAACGTGCGTCAGATTTCAAATTTGCCAACTGACGGCTGCCATCTTGTGTGGACCACAGAACTTGATATCAAGAACCGGAAGTGCTTCTTGACATTGGCCTTGGAAAAGTGTGTTGACCTTCCACTGCAGGAAGTGAAGGCAATTTTGATTTTACCACTGATCTTGGACGCGGCATGTAACCCACAGTGAACAAACTCACGTTTTGCCTTAGCTTTTGAGATTGCATTTTAATTGAAATTCGAATTTGAGATTCATGATTTAGGTCCGTGGATCAAATTAAAATTACACTTCTAGTCTTTTGAAGTGGCTATGCCTCAACTTTTGAATTGGAATTTGTCTGCTTTTACTTTATTTGTTTATTGCTTCATTTTGAATAATAAGCCATACTTTAACGATATTTTGGATTTATGAAAATTTTTGGATTTTGAATATTACGAAATTTTGTGGATTAATATATTTCGGAATTTTACGTTTTTGGATTTTGAAATTTTCTAGAATTTCGGACTTTATTTTTTTTTTCTCTTCCCCTTACTATTTTTTTTAGGAGCTCAAATTTTTTTTTCTCTTCATCTCTTCTCTCTTTTGATGTTTGAATCTTCACATTAATATTCTTGGATAAAGCATACTAAGTTATTTATGTAATTTAGTCTCTCTTTTGATGTTTGAATCTTCACATTAATATTCTTGGATAAAGCATACTAAGTTATTTATGTAATTTAGTGTAACGGTGGGTGCTACGACGGAGTAGGTGCTTGTAGCATCGCCGGTCGCCTGGTGTAACTGGATCTTCCTTATTATCACTCTGGTTTGACTTTTAGTACTTTCTAGTTAAAACAGCACAACTGCTACAGTCCCGGTGTAGAGAATGGAGCTACGATGTCCTAATAATGTAGGCTAACTAGTAATAATAAGTGGTAACGCTGCCACCAAGGTGGGAATTAGGCTAGCTAAGTTAAATTTGAAGAGAATTATCTTAAACTAGCGGAGTCGCTCGCTCCGCTCGCTCATTCCGCGTCGTCTCACTCCCCTTCCCTTCCCCCCC